>VXBA01004912.1:1418110-1573119 GCA_013399895.1 Serilophus lunatus
CGGCGGGCGGCGCCCGCCCCTCGCGGTGCCGAGGCACGGGATGCCTTCGCTGCCTCGGCATTTGCGCCTCCAATCCCCACAGAACGGCGCTAAACCAAGAGGTGCTGGGGGAGAAGCGCGAGCATAGAGACCGTGTTCATTCACTGTGCTGAATGTGGACGGGGCTGAGGATAACAATCAGCGCTGACGGTGTTGGGAGCACGTTTTGCTGCCGCTCAGGAGACCTGTCGGGTTCACGTTGGACTTGATAATCTTAAAAGGTCTTTCCCAGCCTGTGATTCTGCAGCGCTGAAAGCTGGAGCGGCCGTTTCAAGGGCTGTATCACAGGCATCTGTGATATTGAGGATGGTTTTGGGGAAAAAAAAGGGCCTTGGGGTACTCCTTGCTACAGCTGGTTAGAAGGTCAGCATTTTTTGCTTGCCAAGGATGATATATAAAACCTTGAGCAGATCCTGTTGTGAAGCTCTTGTTCAGGCCATCTGTAAAGTGTTTGGTTAATGTAAAACACATATTTATAGTGATTTTTTAAATTGTACTATAATTTAATAGTTAAGAGTCTGGTTAGTGATGACATGAGGGAATGGATGAGTGCACATAAATATTAGCTAGAATGTTATAATAGTTGTGGAGGAATTATGAGGACCCCTATAAGATAAAGTTTTATTCTCTGAGGGAAGGGTTTGGTTTGTTTGGTGTTTTGTTTGTTCGCTTTCTTTTTTTATTTCTTTACAGAAAGCATGGAATTCAAAATGGAAAATCTAAGATTAAATCTAAAGCTGCTAGCTTACAAATGAGAGGTGAAAAAGTGTCAGTCTTCATAGTAATACTATTCTACATGGCAACCCACAATATTTTCCATTCCTGTTTTTCTTTTCAAATGCTTTTTCTGGCACTGCTGAACTTCTTCCCCTCTTGAATGCTCTGCTTTCTGATATTAGAAGCACTGCGAGCTCATCCTTCTTGAAAGGGGCTATTTATTCAGTCAACTTTTTTGTCAGACCACTTATGTAACTTCAAAAGCAATTCCCAGTGCTTTCCTTTTGTTGCCTCTTTGTGAGAAGCATCTGCATTCTTGGACTGAATGGATATTATATAAATACTATACACTGTGCTGCCCTATCAACATCAATTGCTGAAGTTGGATCACTGATGTTGTACAGATGCAAAGAGGAAATGGTCTTGACAAATAGGTCAGGTAGGCTTTTTTCCAGTACAGTATTTAGAAAGAGCTGCCACATGAAATCCTCATTAAACAGCAGCACAACAAAGATAAAGGCGAGCTACATAAAGTGCCACAGCAGCAAATGTGAATCTCTCCCTTTCTTACTGAATTCTTGCTTGCTGCAATCATCACCATACCTAAATGAAGAACAGCAAAATGTATTCGTTTATCAGGCACAGGAAAGCTGATGACTGATAGAGAAAAGCAGCCTCACTCCAAGGCACAGATGGGAAGCACATACTGTCCTGAATTTGTCTGTTTTTCCTTTATAGAATGACAAGTATTTAGCGTTATACATCCCCTGGGTATCTGCTGAACCAGGAGTGTTAGACACATATAACATTTCAAAGCAATTGTACTGTTGGCACAATTGCAAACACACTTGATTAAACAATCCTACACTATGAAAAGGGGTTACAAAGAATAGATTTAGAGTCAGCTTTTCTTCTTGGCACAGACCTGTTCAGATGGCTTCAAGTAGGTCAGTTTATGAGCATAACCTATGAGAGTTCAAATGGTGACATGGACTGTGTTGTTGAGTGATTAAATTATGCTCCACTGTTAAATTATTTTTGCTCTTCCTTCTTGTTTATCCTAATACTAAGCAGTGGAGTTCGTGTTATTAGTACAAATTAGCAGGGAAGACTTTGGAATACAGAAGTACTGACACTGTTCAAACATGCAGTCGTATGTTGGGATTATTCCATGCCCTTCCCACTAAGGTTAATGGCACCCAGCTCCGTCAAGTAAGCCATACATGGCCCATTGTTAGTAAAAATACTCTTTTTTCCATTAATGGAAACTGTCAGAAGGCAAGAGAAGACTCAGCCCACAGTCCTCTGTCTTGACAAAACATTGACAAAACATTTTACCTAAATATTTTCAGGCATTTGATGAGGATCCAGTGTCAGATGGATTGGAAAAGGAAATGACAGGAAGATTGTGAAGATTTTTGGGACAGACCTGAAAAATGAAAATGCCTTTTTCAGATCTTTCCAACATTCCTCAATCTGGCCAAAAAAAAGGGAAGGTATTTTGCATCTAAAGGCTATTTTAGTAGAGAATCCAGAAAGTACTACTCGGGGAAAAAACTTACCTTTGAAAACATTTTGGCTATCAAAGAAACGAATTAGACTGTCACTGCCCTATTAAAGTATTTAAAATATGAAAGATACTATTGCAAGGGGTATTGGAGATGATGGATTATACCTATTTGCTACACAGTGGCAAAACAGATGCATAGTAGTACAGTTTCTAGTGTGCCTCTTTTTTATTTCTAGTGATTTATTGGCAGGAGGCCTGTAAAAATAGTGGAAAATCAAACAAAGCAACCAGTTAGTTAAAAAATGATAGCATTAATATTCTTAATCTATTCAAAAGCCATATTTTTATTTTAAATAATATTAGTCGCTTTTTAAATAGGGTATTGTATGCTGCGCCTAAGGTCAGACAGGTACATGGTGCTTGCATAACTCACAGGGTACAAAGCTCTCTCTACTATTTCTGGATGCAGAGATTCTGGATTTCAGAGAACCACTGAACTAAGACTGTATTTATAATGCACCTTTTCTTCTCAAAGCTCATGTGTATCTCTGATTAAAATTCCTACAAATAAGTGTTTCCATGAAGTTTAAAATCATGTATCAGAGTCAAGGCATTTTAAAGAAGTGATTTGCAGACAATGAATATATAGTAAGCCCTTTTATCTTAAATCTTATCCTTCAAACAGAAGAAATAGATCTGAGCAGAAGAATATTAATTGCTCTTATGAAAAACTGGAAAATGTATAAGAAATAAAAATATACCAACTGCTAATACTGGCAAGTGTTTTGGACACGCTATTTCTGAGAACTAAGAGAGTGTGTGTTCTGCTGCTGAGGTATCCTCACTGATGGAGAAGGAACAGCCTGAAAATGTATGAAAATTTACAGGGTGCAGTCTAAAAATATTTTTCCAGATAGACAAGTTTTGAAAAGCACCATTTCAAAAGTCTGTTTTTACAATGAAGGATGCAAAATTACTCATCAAGTGCTTAATCACAATCTTCTATAGTTTCTTGGCTTCTTGCTGATATGAGTATTACCATCCAGACTGATTTAGTTGGCTCAGCTCATGTCTTGATGGCTTAAATGATTTACTATCCATTCTTCTAAGAACACAGGCTCCATGAACACTTGTTCCATTGTCTAGGACATGCCTGCCAGCTCTGTGCCTGCTCTAAAAAAAAGGCCTTGGTGGGTTTTTTGTTTGGTTGTTTTATTTTGTGGTATTTTTCTATGTTTTGTTTTTTCTGGTTTTTTTTTTTTTGGGGGGGGGAGGGCGTTGTTTTTTGTTTTTTGTTTTTTTTTTTTTGTTTTTGTTTTTTTTTTTTAGCCTATCCTTTGGATCAAACTGCTGGCAAAATCACACATACAGGTTGTGAGATAGGTGTTGCACATATTATTTGGACTGGTTAAAATACTAGACACATACTAAGTCTTGCTAAGTACTGAATATCCTCTTGCATCAGGGAAGATGAGAATAAAGAGATTGAATAAGTTTATCAACTTTTACAGCAGACAGTAGATCATTTATAGCTGAGCTAGGGACAGCATGAGTTCAGTAGGGCACATACCATATTTTTTGAGAAATAAGTGCAATGTTCAGAAGCAACTTCTTTGTCTTCTTGGTCTCATTAGCCATACTTTGGTAAGTTTGTTTAAGATTACAAAGTCCAAGAGACTTAAACTCAGTCTACTAGGTTAAGGTGTAAGCAGTCCCTACTCTGTGCCTGCCTTTCCCTTCCTAGAGAGCCTCCCAGTTGGCTCCAGACCAGCCTACCAATATCTGTGCAGAGTGAACCACCAGGCAGCTTGGGCTCAGGTGACTTTCTAATGGGAAGGGGATTCCACTCCCTCCCGTTGGAGGGATTTCTGCTTTTCTCTCATTCTCGGTTTAGGGTGCAGCACCTTCGGTTTCAGTTCTCTTCTTCCCTTCATTTGGACAGGAACTGTGAAGAACCGAGGGAGCAGGCAGCTTTCTTTAATTGAAGCATTGTTTTGTATTGATAATAACAGCATAATAACACCTAAGAGAAAAGGATTCTAAGTAGCAGAGCTTTATAGTTGGCATCTTGATATCAAGCAGACTTCAATTCCCAAAAGACTCTGGGCTGTTCCCATGCTCCAAATTCACCCCACTCTTCTGGCTCTGCCTGCCTGCCTTGCTTTTAGCAGTCTCTCACCTACATATAGCTTATGCCCTTGGAATTTGCTGTGTTCATCGGTTTGCTGATCTCTTTCTGCTGTGTTCACAAGAAAACCTATTCCAGTGAGTTCAGCTGTGCTTAAGGGTAAAACACCCAAGTGAATACTCTTTCTATCAGTGGTCTGGTAGATTTGCAGTCTTCAGCTGCTGTCATAAGTCTGCTCATTCTTCCAGTGCTGTTACACTAAATCAACAGATTTAGATAGAATACACCAGTAACAGGCACGCAGTCATACTCCGTTCAGAAAATAACAGAGAGAAGATGTGATAAGGGAAGAGTCGGTAACGCTGACCTGAAATTGCTGGATCATTCCCTTGTCATTCTTTAGCTTGAGAAATGAAATAACAAAATGATAGCTCCTTTGGGTTGAATTTTATGTTTTTCAGAGTTAAGACTTTTCTGTTAAATGAGGTTTTTGACTCAAGAATCCAATCCTAGATCTTTACTTCATTAGAGAGAGAAATTGAGTATTGAAATAGAAACAGACAGGTAAAGCAACTGAAAGCTCTTCTGGACTTGTAAGTGTAATGCTGGATTTTCTATTCCAGACTCTACTTTCCTAACTAATACGCTTGTATATAGTTATAGAAATATAACTCATATATGTATGTACTTACAGAAATAATCCTTTATTCTGTACAATTTGAGTACATCTCCTGTTTTGTCTGCTTTTTATCTTTTTTTTTTTTNAGAGATACTCAGAATTATACAGCCGGAAGAGTTAACCTGTTTTACATTTTATGTGCATAACATAGGAGTGCCACAGGCTATACCCGTTGTTCAATTTGTGCACACTAATTTTTGCAAAATATGGCCACAAAATTTTCTTTGATCACTGTAATACATTTTACATGCACACAGTTTGATATCAGCAACAAAATATACAGCCTTTGTAATCAAGGGACCTTACATACAGTCTCTAAGTAGTCCTTCTTTCAATAGGCAGAATTAATCCAAGTTACTACGTGACTGGAAAATCTCTAGAGAACAAGCTTAGGAAATGGTGTGGGTGATTTGATAGATTGGGCCCTACCATCGGAGCAGTCTGAATGAGCATCCCAGTTTTATACTGAGAAGCCTTGTTCTGAGGAAGGCACTTACTGCTTTTTAGGTAAGACATGGAACTGAGGCCCTCACTGCCTGCAGTCATCAGAGAGCTTAAACTACTTTTGTAGTGTCAACATTAATACTGTGGCCAAGAGCCACACATGTCATTACTTTCCACCTACTCAAGTCCTCCAGCAGTTTCAGTGGTATATGAGATCCTTCTCTACCTCCAACTCTCAGCTTGTACTCAAAAGCATTCATTGTTAAGCAGATACTGTTCCCCTTCTTGGAGTGGGACCCCAACTCTTGAGGCTACTGTATAAAATTTAGTATTTCATCCTTCAGCATCCTCTGAAAGAAGAAGATAAAGAAAATGATGAAGAAGGAGTACATGAATATATGTATATTTAAAAGCTGTTTCCATAACTCTGGAGGTGAAGGCCTTTTATGACTGTCAGCAGTTTAAACCTCAAGTAGAACTTTGCAGAAGACTCACAGTTGTGACACAAGCAAATATTCTAAAACTTTGACATTTTCACTCCTCTGCCTTCAGAGGACAAAATAGGTCAGAGTTCTAGGTATGAATGTGAATTTTATGGCTTGGGCACTTTGTGTAGGATCTAGTTCTTTGGTGTCACTGGCACCACATCGCCTTGGCTATAAATCTATCTTCAGTTTAATTTTTATTTCTTCTTTGTACCTGTGCAGCAACATCCTCCCTAACCTTAGACTAGCTTTCCAGTCTTTCTGGAGTTTATTCTTCCAAAGACACCATCACCACTATGGAAATGAAGATAAAGAGTGGGACAGGAAGCTGATAGCTGGTAGGATGGAAGCAGTGCCCTAGTTCAGTGGTCTTTGGCATATTGCTGCCTGTTTTCTTGGCCTTTTTTTAAAGTTTTTGTAACTGTTAGGATTTTTCAGGAAGAGAGGATCCAATTTGTGTGAGTATTTTCCCACTATGTTCATTGAGTTCTGTGTACTTCAACCAAATCTTACCAAAATGTTGGACGTTGTATCCTCCAGAAAACAAAATCACACAGGAAGACCCTCTGAGCATCCAGCAACAGTGAAGTTTTCAAGATTTTCTAGAGCAAGAATGGGAACCCTAGAAAAACAGGCCTGTCAGTCTTACATCAGTGCCCAGTAAAATAACGGAAAAGATTATTCTGGAAGTATTGAAAAACACCAGGAGGACAACACAGTAATTGGTCACAGAGAGGACAACACAGCCATTGATCACAGCCATCATGGATTCATGAGGGGGAAGTCCTGCTTATTAAACCTGATTTCCTTTATGATGGGGTAACCCACATAGTTGATCTAGGAAAGCCAGCCGATGTAATCTTTAGCAAAGCTTTTGATACTCTCACAGTGTCTTTCTGGACAAAATGTGCAGCACACAGCTGAATAACCGCATTACATAATGGGTGGGCAAATGGCTCACAGGTCAGGCACAAAGAGTGAATGGGGTAACATTAGGATGGCACCTAGTCATTCGTGGGGTTCTGCAGGGCTCCACCCTCAGCCCAGTTCTCTTCAACATCTTTATTAGCAACCTGGAGGCAGGACTCAAAGGAATACCAAGCAAATTTGACTAAAAATTAAATTACACTAAATTGGGAGAAGCAGTCAACTCCCTTGCGGGCAGAAAGACAAATCAGAGAGATGAGCAATGACTAACCATATGAAGTTTAACAAGGGCAAGTGCTAGATTCTGCACCTGGGGCAGGGCAACCCTGTATGTACAAACAGACTGGGGAATGAGATGCTGGAAGGCAGTGACACGGAAAGCGACCTGAGGGTCCTGGTCAATGGCAAGTTCAATACGAATCAGCAGGGACAAGAAGTACCAAGAATGGATAAGGTCAGAAGGATAGCACATGGACACAGCATGGACAGTAACATCATTGGAGACACAGCTCATGGACATCTTGTAGACATCTCGCTCTCAAGGGTAATCAGTTAATGACTAAATCTTAAAGTACCCTATGGTATTAGAGATTGTATGAACAGCACGCCACTTCAAGATTGGCCGAGAAGAAGCTGGTAGATAAACATTCTGTAATTGGTTAAGGTCAGGAAAAAGTTTTTCACCCAGACAGTGGTTGAGCACTGGAACAGGCTCACCAGGGAAGTGATCACTGCACCAAATCTTACAGAGTTCAAGACGCTCTCAGGCACATGATGTGATTCTTGGGGTATTGAGCATAGGGCCAGGAATTGGACTTATTACCCTGATGTCCCTTCCAACTCAGCCTATTATATGATTCTATGAGGTTTTAGCTATCAGGTAACTGATATTCAATAATTTAATTCTGCAGGTAGATATTAATTTCTCTTTCCCCTTTAAGTCTCCAATTCTTTCATCCTTTCCAGTTATTTCTTTAATTCTAGTGGAAATAAACATGGAGTAGCTTTCTTTGCAAGAAGAAGTAGCAATCCTTAGCAGCAATTACTTGGTTGGAAACTTAGATGGATACTTAGGAACCTTGCTTAAGTGGAATCCATGATGGAAGACATCCAGGAAAATCTGTTGGCGGCTCAGATTGTTCTGAGTAGTGTTACAAGATTTAAGTCTCTCCAGAGATGCTTAAATCTCAACTAGATTCGACAACTGCATCATCTACTCCAGCTCTTGTTAAAATAAAATAAAAGAATAAAAAAAGGATAAAAGTCAAATAAAGGTAAGATATTAATAAACCATTCTGAAGTGCAGTATCAGTACTCGAATGAGATGTGAGACTGGCAGCATGGAATCTAGAAAAGAGAGCAAGAGATGTAACAGAAATATCAGAAAGAAATTTCACCAATATCAGTCCCAAGATAAAGATTTTCATAAAGCAGGCCCCTGGACAGGTGCATGGGATATTGGCAACAGAACAAGAAAAGTTCAGCTGTGACTCAGTTTCACTGGGAAGGAGAGAAAGTTGTTGATACAATGAACACAATGAAAACAGTTGTTTCAGGACTGTCATCCACCTTTTTTGTGCATCTGGAACATATTTCTCTTGGAGCAGAAGTACAGATAAATCCTCATTTGAAGCCCAAAGAACTCAACAGAAGTCTTTAAATTGATTTCAGTGAGTTTTTCACCAAGCCTGTGACTTGCACACCATGTAAGCAGAAGTCTTAAATGAGAATCGCATTAATGCTTTTGGCTTGCATTGTTGTGGACACCTTTCCTAGCATTTTGGGTGGGGAGGCAGAAACATTCTTATTAAAATATTTTGCGTTCTTGCAATGCTCATGAGGCAAATGCATTGTTAGTGACAAAACCAACACCAGAACCTTATAAACAGCAGAAACAATAGGACCCTGGAGGGTTGTAAGCCTACCAGAGCTAACCCATCCATTTAATTTAAACCTGAATCCTTTGCTAATCTGTAACCAGAGTGCCCAATGCCAGGCATTAATAAACCCTCAATGCCCAGTCATCAGGAGACTGCCACAGGGATTTAAAATACCAATTTCAGGACTTCAGAGGTTTCACGGTATTTTTCCCTATAGTTTTACCTCATTCAACAGTGCTTAAGTTTCTTTTGGGTTTTCCATGAGTAGGCACTGACCCAGTATTTAGCCTTTAATGAAGAACAGAAGCATTAAATGCTATAAAGTTTTCCAATAAAGAAGCAAGCCATTACTGAAATTCACTCATTTTATCCTAATAACATTGCATTTCCTGCCAATAGCTTAAAATATGCTGTTATTCTGCCTGAAAAGAAAAAGGTCTTAACTCTAAAATAAGACTCTGGAAATGATATAATATAAACATGTGCTGACATTAATTACTGTAATATTTATGTATAAAACAGATGGTAGTGCTTTCAAAAATGTGTGAGCAATGATCAGAATGAATTCATTAGGCATTTATACTGCCGTCATGTACTTGCATAGGTGTTGCCTTGGACCCTGCTATATGCTAAGGGGCTCTTTCTTTTTAAGTGAGGCTTTACCAAACAGATGGAAAACATTATTAACTACTGTTTTCCTTTCTTGTCAAAGATGTTTTGTCTAATCATCGCTATAATTACACATCCACATTGTAGTAAATCATGCTGAATAAACATTTAGAGCAGAATGGATTATTAGGGTGAAATGCATAGTATTCCAGACATTAAAACAAAACAAACATGCCCTGGGCTCTGCTGAATAATAACAATTTTTAACATCAAGGACAGACAAAATATAATTTAATAGCTTTGGCTTTTCTTTCTTCCATTTATGTCCCATTATTCTAAATACAGGGTATCCTGGGTGCTTTCAAATGCCTCCCTCCCCTTTCTTTGTGTGAATATTTTAGTGAGAAGACATTTTTCTTTGTACAGCAGCTTCTTTGCACACCTTGGTGTCGCTGTTTTCGTTTTTCCATTTAATATACAACCACAAAAGCATTCAGGAACAAAGTGGACAACAGTGAAATCTAGTGAGGGCCCTTTTTTTCCTAAGATAGCCATGAAATTTCCATTCTGTCTGACGTAAGCGTGTTTGATGAGGGTAACCAACTATTGTGGGACCAGAGCTGCAGCAGTCAATTTTTCCCTCTGCACTGTCAGGTTCAGAATCAGAAAATATTAGCATGAACAACTGTCTTTCTGTCAGGGCTGCGACTGCCCTCGAAGGCTGCTGCAGCCCCATTGCGGGTCAGAGCCGCAGCTTGGGAGTGCCTGGCACTGGTGGAGGTGCGGCGCCGCTCACACCACGCGGCCGTGCTTGGCCCTGTTTGGCTACGCCGTGAGTGTAGTGGGGATGCATTTGATTTAACATCTGTGGTCTAGGTGCCTGCATTCCAGCTAGTCATCCTTTAAAGTCAGGAGCTTATATAGGAGCTTTTATGAAATAGGAGCTTTTATGGCACTGCATTAGTTGACTTTACTGACAGGGCGAAATCTGCTCTGGTGCCCACATCCTTCTGCTTCAAGGCTCTCTGAACTTCTAGGATGCAAATGGTCCTGCCTGAAAATAATATCTTCTTATGATCACAAAGGCTTGTGAATATTGTCTTACAGTGTCAGAAAATTGAGTCATTCTCCTGTAGACATCATGAAAGGTGTTTGTTCACTTGTTACAGACAAAATTCAGATTCCATCAGAGGCCAGAAGAACATTTATTGCATTTAACATATGGCTTCCACTTGGAAAACAACAAATACCCTAGCACTGTGTACAATTTCAGGACAATTTTCATATCCTTTTTAAAAGTCAGTCTGCATCAATATTTTCTTCTAACTTAGAGGTCATTGTGCCAGTTCTTTATTTCAAAATCAAAAATTTATGATAGCTGTAGGAGCTATGGCCAGACATAAAATACAAAAATGTTTTATTTGGTTCAGACCTTTTCTGTATACTTGTACATCTAAAACAGAATTGTGCAGTGTCCTGCTATTCCTGAAAAGACATTATAGCTAACTGCAGAACTAGCAGAGTATCAATGATACTGAGTAAATAAATTTGACTTATAGGGGAGCTGAAATAATGAGACAAAACTCCCAAAAGATATAAGTAGCTTATATGGAAAGCAAACTAACTATATTCAATGGTAAAAAAAGTCTGTCTATACAGAATTAACTCAACAGCTTGATCCCTTGGTCTTGGTCTTGTCTTGCTTAATAACAAGAACTACTTAAGTGATAAAAATGAAGAAGTTTTTTCTTGTTGTTTTTATTTTATTTTGTTTTAAAAAAAAAAAGCCCCAAGAAAGCCAGATTTAAATTTAAATGTCATCATGTTTCCAAATAAATCAGTGTAATTTCCCTCTTTATATCAATCCTGCTTTTATTCCTACTAAAAATAAAGAAGCACAAAGCAAAGTTTTCTTGCTGCAGATCAATATATTTCTGTCTACAAACACTTACATAGGATATTGCAAATTCACCATGCCTTAGATTTTATCAGCAACACTCTCCTTCCTGTAATTCCATATGTTGCCCAAGGAAAACCAAGGTTACAGAGCTGGGTATTTCTTCAAGCTGATGACAAAATCTGCAACAAATTGTTGGAGTTAGGGCTTGATTGGTGTCTGCTACAATACAAAAACTCATGCAAATTGTTACTACATCAAAACAGGTTGATCATCAGTAAATCCATTATACCTTTCCACAGATGCAACTTTTTACAACTTCTTCGGGGCATAACTCAAAACCTTCTCAACTCTCCCATGTGTGGGGCAGAGGGTTTAATCAGCTTAGTCCTGCTCTGTTGAAATGACCCTGCAGTACCACCATGCCATTAGCTGGCAAGGCAGTAGGTGTTTAATGTTGTTCTTCCAAAGCACATTAAAGCACTGCAACTTTCCTGGCTCAGGAGATGCATTTCCAGCTGCTGCTTCGCCCTGCCAGTACTGCACAAGGACTGCCCAAGTGTTCAGCCTCTGTGCCCAATACTGCACCAAAGTATGATCACAGATCACACAGAATATTCTGAGTTGGAAGGGACTCACAAGGATCATCGAGGTGAGGCTGACCAGATGACAGCTCCTTACTTAAATGCTGGTGCATGGTTAGGATCAGTCTTTTTGCAGTGGTGCTTGTAGGGTTGTCAGAGCACTCTAAACTTTCAGTAAATGCTGTTAGGGACTGTCATGCCACTTATCTCAATTGAGAGCAATGCAGGGGCCTGTCACATTGTACCTTCTGAAAAAAATGGATACTCAGGATGCCTTTGTGAAGAACCACTGAAGTCATGAAAAGAAAAGCCAAGAAATGTCACACTTGGTACAGAAATCCATGCCACATGAAGGCTCTCTCATGCTATGAGAAAATCAAAGATAAAACCAGACCTCTGGCTGCTTTGAAACCACCTGTTTATATTGGAACAGGCTGGAGAATTTGCAGAATCACCCTCATACCACATTTTAAAGCTGACACCAGCGAGCTACCAAAGCTAGCAAGGGCACTGAGAGTGACTGATAACAGCGGGACCTCATTCCTTGTCACAACATCTTTGATACAAAGCCTACAGTAGAAGGAAATTTCAGCCCTAACCTTCTGCTGGCTACCCTGGTGGGGAAGCCTCCTTTGGTAAGTACTATTTTTGTATCACAAACTGGAGCATGTGGTCTGTAGAGTCTTGTGAAGCACTCATCTAGTAACAATTTTCCTGTTACTGTGGTAAAATTGTTTCTATGATGATTCTGGACTTTTCTATTTATAAGGTCCTAAGAGGCATGCTGATGATCTATGATGGTAAATATTATAATATATGACTGCTGTGTACTGCTAAAACTTTCTCTCTCTTTTTTTTCTTAATGCTAGCTGGATGTTGTTTTGAGCAGATTTGAATCACTAAATAGCCTGTTCAGTGTTGAAAGTGCATGAGGGAGGTAACACTTAAGAAGTTTTGTGAAAACGTTGTCTGGCTTTTCCTTTCCACAGACCTCTCCTCATTTCTTTCTGTCAGCTGTCAGCCATAACAAACTCTTACCATCAAAATGTAGCTGGGGAGGTTGATCAAGAGAGGTTGTGGTAGAAGAAGTTGTTTAAGACACTGCTGCTCAAGGGAAGCCATTGATGTGGTATGGACTACTACCACTGAGAACAACACTACAAACTCAAAATCTGGTAGGTTTGCTCCATTTGCAAAACTTTTGGCAGACTGTCAAATACATCGCTAGAAACTGACAGCTGTGACAGTATTTTCTCCATGCTAGCCAGTGAGAGATCAATAGCAATGTAATTATCAAAGTAAGCACAGATCATGAGAGAGCAGTAAAACCAGGGAAATTGTGAGTTTCACCTGTCATTCCTGTTGATTCTGGATGGTTTCTGCTAGTAATTTCATAATACATCATGAATTTCCATAAGGCAAAGGGCCCAGCACATGCAAAATAACGTTTGGAACTTTTGCCCATAGGGTTGAATGCTTAATATAGAGAAAGATTTTGTTCTATGGAAATATAGGCTGAGACTGCAGTAGGAGACAATTAACCATCTGGACTCAGCTATTACAGGTTGCTTGGTAAGCCACAGTGCAGATAACTGTAACTTCCACATAGGAGCAGACAGACCCTGTGGCTGCCCCACTAGCCTCCTCAGGTGCTGTTTAGTAACTCTTTAGCTTCAGTAAATTGAGCCTAAACTTCTGCCGGTGTGAAACTAGCCATAGATCCTGGCAAATGAGTTCAGAGGTTATCTGTACTTACACTGTGAGCATGCCATGTCTGCAGGAGTCTAGCTTGATTTGCAGACAAAAGGAGATGAACTAAATTACACAGGATTGTTTCTGTATTTGCATGTGTCATGATGCACAGCAGAGACACTGATTTTTTCCAGATGCCAGCTAGTGGGAGCACAGCAGGGACAGGACACAATCAAGGAGAAGAAAGGGCTCTTACTGCCCTTCAGCAGCCTCCTCCAATCTCCTGTGCTCAGCATGAAGCTGAGACCCAAAGGCGGAAGACTCTTTAGTGTTTCTCTGTTGGGAGGACACTTCAGGAGATGGAGTTCGTGTCAGGTCTGAGAGGAAGCAACCAGGAAAGAAGTTGCTAGACAGCAACTATAACACAATCCCTTAGACAGATCAGTTTAGATCATAGGAAACAATTTATGAACCTATCATGTTCTGGTTTTCCCTAGACTGAATGCTGAGTACACAGACAGTAAATGGTCAGGTTTCTTCACCAACACACGTACACACACCACTTGCTGTGATGGAAGGTGATGTGCCAGGCAGCAGGATTTCAGATGTGCAAATGTATAAGGATGACACTGTTTATACAGTGAAAGGTTCATGAGCCAGGACCAGAAAGCCAGACTTTTAAAAGATAGGTTAGAAAAAGCCACACTACTATGTTTTTGATAAAAGGAAGCGTGACAGACTTTACAGAATTAGGAGGAAAAGCCCATGTATTTTTACTGAAATATTTTGCACTGCATTTAATCCACAATAAAACTAGAGGAACTATAGAAAGAGGTCCATCCAGCTCTTGATTGCTTACTTAGAATTTATGTACAGACCATGTCTCATCTCAGACATCTCATCTGTGGTATGATCAATATCCATGTTGTACCACCTTTACAAGAAAAGTGAAAAGTCAAACAGCTGTAAAAAGAATAAATAAAACATGACACTACCAGAAGATGACAATACTTATTTTACTTTTCAGACATTCCTCAATTTTTCTTCAATTTTTCCCTTGAGAGTTCAAAAAGTTCAAGCAATTTCTATACTTTTAATATTTTGGAGTCCTGCTGTAGCAGAAAATAATCTGCAATCTTTACAGGGGCTTATTAGTTCAAAGTTTCTGAATTCTGGATGCCTCCTAAACTTGAAATATTTAAATATTCAATGTGAAATTCTTCTTCTGACATCTGTTAGTAAAACAATGGTTAATAACCTAGTTCACAATGGTAAGAAGTATCTCAAATTTTATCAGTCTTTGAACAATTTTTATGAAAATCCTTCCTCCCTCCTTTCCTTTTTCTGCTTTATTTACATAATTGAGATGGGGATGTGCAAGCTACTTTAGATTGCTGTGGAAATGAAGGCATTTTCTTACAGATGTAAAGCTTACCGACTTCTTGTTATCCGTATAACCTGAAATTTCTAAGTTCATATTGAGTGAGGGCTACAGGTGTGACTCAAGTTGACCTAAGGCTGTGGGGGAACCCCACTACACTCTCTGGTTAAGTGCTCCTGCCCCTTCACCTGGGCCAGCTCTGCCCATATAGTGCAGTCACAGAGAAGTGACAGCAACTTGCTGATCTGACAGAAACCTTCCTTCTGCATATTTTGTTTTCAATCAGGAATTGGAACTTTCCCACTGCTCATGGTCAGGTAACAGTGGGACCACGCAGCTGTGAGTGGGAATGAAGGTAAAGTCCCTGCTTTTGGCAGCAGTATGGTCTCAGCGGGGCTTCTGTAGTCTGTGTGCTCCCTGAGTGCCTGTGCTCTGGAGGATATGACTCTGTTTGGGCAGCTAATAAAGCCACTCCCTTAGCTTTAGTCAAAATAAGACTGTAGAAGCTATGCAAAATCTTTTCCTCATATTGTAACCCCTCAATCATGTAACGCATTTGTTTTATGGACAAGTATATTTTTTTCCTAAAAAAAATGCTACTGAGTATTAACGGATTAGGAAGGCCTTCCTTTTGAGAGGTGAGAGAATAATAACATTACATGCTTCTTAAAATGTAGATGGTTATAATCTCAACTTTTGCCACAGATGTAGTCAATCTCTTCCACAAGTTAATAATTAAACCATGCTTTAATTTTTGCTTGAGTCTATAATCCCTTAAAGCCTGTAGTTCCCTGCAACATCCAGACAGAGTGTGCCAGCTCCTTTCAGAATATATATGAATATCTAAATTACAAAGCAAGATGAGGTTTATTTTGTTTATACCAGTTGAACTAATAGAATATTTTTACTAGTAGCCACACATCTTATTTCGGCAGATATTTATGAGACAAACTCATCTAATTTTGTTTCTTGAATGGGCAAATCCTGGAACCTGCACTCAGCCTGATCCCCTATCCTGATGGAAGAGCCTTTCCATGGAAGCCGTGGGGAAAAAAATTAACATTATCTGTGTTGCTAGTAGAGTCTCAGGGTTACATTGGCTTGTGCAACTAATCTACTGCAACTCCATGGGATTAGGGAAGGAAAGGCTGGCAGATCTGGGTTGCCCTGTCCTCCCTCATAGTAGTAACATCTGGCAGATCATCCCCCTGTACTGTCTGCTCCTAAAGCATAGAGACCATGTACAATCCCTTTTTGCTGTTCCTCAGATGTGATGGGCAGCACAGCAGGACCGTGCCTCCAGGTGGGATTAAGGAAGAGGTAGGACCTGATTGAATTTGACAGGTATATGATCTTAACAGACCATGCAGCTTTAGAATAAAAGGAAGCTACGGAGTTGTAACCAATATTGCTCGTGTCTGCAACATTATGGGAATTGCCTTTCACATGCCAGCTAATAGTCATCTTCCAATGTGCCCTGCAAGCAGAAAACTTATGGTTCTAAAGGTCAAAAGGAAGTTTTCTCATATCAACTTTCTTTGCTTTTGTAGTCTTTGTAAGACACAATGCACCATACAGAGCTGAAGTTTCACACTGTATCTGCCTCACAGTATGGTACTATAGCAATTTCTAGCTCTTTCGTGATGCATTCCATCACTAGAAATGTTTTGTAAAGGGGCTTATTTTCTTGTACTGAATTTACAGATGAAGAAAGAAAGGTAATAATAGCATAAATACATAATGGCATTTTTTTATCGCATCCAACCAACTGCCTCAAAATTGCACCCTGGGCACCAAATCACCATAGTATGATCTAGCCACTATGTAACTATGTGTGTATTCAGCCACAGTGGTACAACTGTTGTTTGTACAGTAAGTCATATATCATGAAACATCCTGTAGCCATGCTCAAGGAGAGATTGTTTATTTTAAGTAGAAAGGGTAAAATAAGAAGCTCTAAGCAATTTTAAGAGCTGTTGATTTGCATATGTATATAAAAGATTCTACTCTAGAAAGTGTGCTTCTTTATTTGACTAGAAATTAGATTGTTGCTTAGATTTCAAGGCAGGAGGGGTTTCTGATCTGTTCAGACCCTTCTGTATGGTTGGAAAGCATCCTGTGGCTCCTGACTAGCTTCCTCTCTTCTATCTCCTCTCTACAAATTGATCTCCATGGTCAACCTTGTATCCTGGCCTCAGGTCACAGATCTCCCTATTTCCAAGTTCCCTTCATCTAGGTAAGCTCTGCCAAGACTTCCCGAGAACAGCTCTACAGGAATTCTTTACCAGATTCATGTTTCTTTGTACTAAGAAGTTGACATTTTCTGATAAATTAAGCTGTCCTTCCTATAAGAGTACAGGTAAATACTGGAGTATCTCGAACAGCTCAAGATGCTGACTGTTGGTCATCATTAATAAATTGCTCTCTAGCCACTTCTGCCTATACAAGTCCATGAATACATTCTGAATAGAAAAACATTACAAAAAACCACTTCTCTATGTATAGCATTGAACATTCTTCATTCAACACAACACATCAGATTAAATGAACAAAAACTTACTGAAAATATAAGCTTTCTATTGCTTGTTCAGCAAGTCTTAAGAAACTAAGTAACGCAATGTGATGTACTGAGAAATGAGAGCAGAGATCAAATAAAAAAAAAGATAAAACCAACAGAAGACTAAAAAACCCAGGAATTATGTGCAAAGAATCACTTCAGAGTGTGAAAGAAGCAGAGTGCATGATTTATGAGAGGAAACCATCATGACTTGGTTCTGCTTATACAAAAATCAGTGTGAGATTTATTAGTAGTTCTGCAAGACCAAGCCCTGCATAAGTGGGTAGTGAATGAAAACAAGAGGTCTGGTACTACACTGCTAACAGTTTACATCCTCTTGTGCTCAGTGTATGCATTCAGACATTATGACATATATAGAATCAAAATAACAAAAGTCCCACATTGAAACTGCTCTATAAAAATTTGCCAAGTTCCTGGAGGGCAATTTAACATCAAAGGCTTTTTTCCCTTTTTAATTTCTTAATATCATGTGAAGAATTTTTCTAATTTCATGAACTACACTTATATGTGAAAGGATTGAAACAGACCGTAAAGTTCAGAAATGATCTGCAAGTAAAAAACTCTGTATGAACTTTGTTGTGCTGACATTTCAGTGAGGATGACACTGATTTCACTAAAATATGAAGTGATCACAACTGTTTATATTCAGCAGTAAAGATGAAAAAACACCACTCTGTTGTCTACTAACAACACTATGAAGCTCATGGAAAAACCAACAGCCAAACAAACTCAAAAGTTAACAGAAGTCCAGAACCCTGACTGCTCATGAAAAAGCCAAGTAACATGTTTGCTGAAATGCAATAGCAGTAGTTATTTGTGCATTGTCAAGTATTAGTCAAGACTTAGTTTTAGTCAATACACAGGTATTACATCTTGAAAAAATTACATTGTTTGAGGAAGTTCCACAATTGCTCAAAAGTCACAGAAAACAGGAAATGATTCATATCAAAGGACTTCAGAATCTCCTGCCACTTACAGGGGTGAACATACTGTGCCTCACCAGCCCAAATGGTAATAGAGGTGATTTAAACCTGTATTACCTTGTTAAAACAACTGCCAATGCGAAGGATATATAAGATCAAAGGATCAGATATATATCTGAGATCTGCAAAAGTGCTTCCAAAGTTGAGTGCTCTTTAGGACCTGAGGAGGAAAGCTCAAGTGACATATGGAAACCAAAGGCTTTGAAGTCCTTTGCAAATACTAAGTATCAATTTGTAATTGAAACGCTTGTGGGAAAAACTGCTTTGACACAATGGATGGCCGGTGATGGAACAAAAGATCTTAAAGGTTTGAATACAAGACTTTGGGGCCTCTAGTAATATCCAAAGACTAAACGACAGATCTAAAAACCGTAACTTCATTCAGGTTACCGGACGCTCCCTAAACAGAGTTGAACAGATGAAAGCAGAGAATCAAGGGGAAGTATTACAGTGATGCAGGAAACCCAGTGGAAAAGTAATCTTTTCAAACCCAGGGGGAAAAAAACCTATGTGTAACTACATATATTGTATAACAGAGGAGGATTAGGTGAAAGACAAGAAATAATCCTTTCATGCCAGGAAAATTCAGTCATCTAATTCAAACTCCTGATCCAGAAGAAAATATTTTGGTTTGTTTGCAAGTGGTTTAGCTTATATGTTGTCATGAGGCAATGACAGCTGATTATACTTAATATTGCTCTCCAGGACATAAAGCCTGATCACTTTTTGAAGAAAGATATTACCAAGAAGAACACAGTATGTTATAGGGTAAATTCTTGCCTGAAAAGGACTAGTTTTCTCTTTCAACAATTTCAGAAGCTTGTGATTTTGCAGAAATGAATACAGTTGAGCTCTGTTCTAATGAAAGTCTACAGGCATTTGTGCAGTGGAAATATGGAAATAATAGGAAAACAGTACCTCAACTTGTTATTAAGGAGATTTGCTTTTAAGTGGCACTGTTTTGTATCAGGTGAGAAGGAGATTATGAACATAAGCTGTAGATTCTCACTGCAATTTTTGTAACAGTATAAGGATGTTATTAGCATCACTACACTTTGACTGTGTCCATCTATGTTTTGGCTTCAGTTTCAACTGGAGACTGCATTTTGCCTTGCTTTGTCTTCTAAACTGGTCTTCAAGCCTGATGTGTCCCATAGCTTCTGGTTTCTACCTCAAAGATTTGCATTTCAATGGATGCTAAAGAGCCTCCTACAAATTATACAGATAACACTCAGGAGAAAGGGATTATACAAACACATTATATAATCACTGTGGGGTTTTTGTTATAGATTTGATAGCAAGAAGAACTAACTACCTACACCTCTTCTTAAAATGGAGTCACAATAGATCAGCAGCATGCTCCAGCTGAATGTTTCGTAATACTAGCATTTTCTAAGTTCAAGAGAAATGTGATGGAAGTGCAAAAGAGCTACGCAACCACACTACTGCAAATCCTTTCCAAACTGTGATGTGCTGCAGTTTTTATAAAGGAAGATCTAATGATGCACAATGTTTGTTATCATGCTGCCATGGCCGCCTAGTGGGAAACATGCTTAAAACAAAATCAAATTACACTAACCTTGGCATAAGACCTCTGTTGGACAAAAAAACAAGGGTCCTTTGCCAAGTATGTTGGTGGATGAAATAAACTGTGCTCATGAAGGAGAGAAAAATATCACATTCTTTGTGCCTTATTTCTATTTAATGCCCATGCATTCACCATGAAACCCAAACCATCTGCTGATGGTATTGGCAGAGACAGATAGCCTATCCTGTGCCAATTGTCCATTCCCACTGCCTCCCCTTGCCACATTCGCGTTACCATAAAGGAATTGCTGTGTGGCTTCTCTCATAGTGTTTTAAGTTCCTATCTTATCAGCTGTCCTGTGTGTTAGAGCAACCTTTGAGCCACGTGGTTATTATGACTATTAATATTAAGATTTTTCCCAATTGGTAACTGATTACTTAACATGCAAACAACAACCATGTAGGATTAGGAGTGTGCAACGGATTGCCTGATCAAGGTGATCACAGGAACAATCTTCTCAGCCATGGTAAATCTCTCAGAGAGGCAGAAAGGACAAAAAATCCAAGTAATAAAGAAAACTACAGTTGGGTGTAAAATATCGTGTCTGGGCATGGTGCTAGGAATGATTCAATAGGCCAGCATGAGTAAACAGCATGGCATAGTTGATTTTAAAACCCTTCACAGCATCCCTTCTGGCAATGAAGGCCAACAGCTTCATAGCTTGTATTAGGAAAACCACTGCCAGCAGGTCCAGGAGGGTGATAGTTCTTCTCTACTTACGTTGAGGCCACAGTGGAGTATTGGGTCCAATTTATCAGAATGATTGTGACTTAAAGAAACCAGTTCAGTAAAAAGCCATGAATATGATGAAGGGTCTGCAGCTTCCTCCATATGAAGAGAGATTAGGAGACTTGGGACTCTTTAGGAGACCTGGGAGAAGAAAAAGATCAGGGGGATCTTATCAATGTGTACAAATGTGATGTGAGGGAATGGAGGAGAAGCAGTCAGGCTCCTCTCTGTGGTGCCCAGTGACAGGACAAGAGGCAATGGACACAAGCTAAAACAAATGAGATTCCATCCAAACACAAGGGAACACTTTTGGTTTTACTGTGAGGGTAATCAAACACCGAAATACTTTGCCCAGAGTGTCTATCACTGGGTATTCAAACACTGCCTGGATACAGTCCTGGGCAACCTGCTCTAGCTAACCCTGCTGGAGCACGGAGGTTAGACTGGGTGATCTCCAAAGGCTGCTTCCAATATCATTGGTTCTTCAGCAAATTGGAGCCTCATTTCCACTACTACAATAATGGCTTCTGTAAAGTTAATTTATTCTGCACAAACACACCAGAGTTCTTTTAGAAGTCGATGCCACATCTAGCTGATGCATTCTACTTTGCATTCAATAGGTATTCAACATGAGCCTTCATCAAAATTAAGAAACTAAGCTTCCATAGAAAAAGAGAGATCTTCCTGTGGACAGGTAATGGGCTGTTTAAACTGTAGGAGTAAAAGGAAAGGAATAAATAGGCAAAGGAAGGATTTAGAAAACATTATAACATACAGGTCTATGAAAATATTAGTCCAGGGCTAATTGGCAAAAAATAAACTGGCCAAAATAAAACTAATAAACTATTAAAAAGCTCATAGAATAAATCACAAAACATCTTGTTCTCAGCCCTAAGGGCACTCATTTTTTCTGTACTTTCTCTAGTTTAGTCTCCTTTTCTGAAAAATGAAAGAAAAGCAACTGTACAGCAAAGCAAAAACAAGATAATTGAAATTTTAATGGCTTCTATATGAGGAACGATTAAACAGATTCCTCTGGCTGAAAAAATTAGAACTATGAGAGGGTATGCTGGAGATCTACAAAATCATGTGTGGCATAGAGTAAGCAAACAGATAGTTGCTCCCAGTCGTGCCTAATCTGAAAAGAGAAATCATATGAAGGCAATTGGCAGAAAATATGAAACAAAAATAAGCATATACATTTAGCTAACGTGTGCAACTCTGCCACAGGAGGCTCTATGTGTTATTCTGGGTTAAAAATACATGGTTGATAAATTCTCTTCTATGAAAAGAAACATTGCTATTAATTAAGAGAAATATAGCTATTATATATGAAGATATCATCATGATGGGCTCAAAAAGCCTTGGTCACAAACTGCTGAAGTCTGCAGTAACATTCTGGGCAACTGCCCCATTTCATGCTTGTCCTGTCTGTGCACTGTTGCCTAGGCAAAGCTAGTCCCTGGTGACAGATGGACTTTGCTCTGACCTGATAAAACTGGTTGCCATAGTAGGCCTTGATTTGCCCCTCCTTTGAATTTCAATTTCTGCGTGCATTTCTTCCAAAGACTGTTACATTTAAAACACAAATTGGTGTCGGGCTTACTTGGCAATATATGCCCTGATATTACATCTATGTCCCTTGCCCACCGGATTCTCTGATTTATCAGGATTGCTTCACACAATGTTGTGCACAGAGCACGACAGCGATGAGAGTGGTTGCTCAATCCACTCTGTCCCATTCTAACAGCTAATCCTGCAGGCGCGTGCCATCTAATGCTAGATTAGGTATGTTATCCCTTCAGAGGGGATTACAGCCGAGATGGTCTCACAGCAGGGAAGGGGTTATTCCTTCCCTTCCCCCTTAATGGTAACCATAATTAAGTACTGAAAGCAACTGGAGGAGAAATGAATAAGTTCTTCATTAATGCAAAGTCAATCCTTTCCAGATTTCCCTTGAAATGATAATTTGAAGTACACCCTCTTTGAAAATGAGAAGAGTTCTTTCAAAATAGTTGCTTTCTGAGAAGGAACTTGAGTTGCCCTGCTTGTGAGAAAGATAGATCTTGCTAAAGTAGAAATGTACTGCACACAGAAGTGTGCCACTGTGTCTCCTTTAGCAGGTTACTCTATTCGCAAAATGCATCTTTAGCTCTTCTGCATAGGAAGTCCAAAGCAAATCCTAAAGTGGCCTTTGAAAAACTGAAGAACAAATATGGAAATAGTAAGCTTGTATTACTACTTTTTATTTTGTTAAAACTGAGAGGAAACATTTCATATCAACTCAGTCAAATATGTTGTGATTTTGTGGCTTTTTTTTCTGAATTTTTCTGATCTTTTGGTGTCCAGCCACAAGTGGTGTTCCCCAGAGCACAGCAGTTGGGCCAGTCCTGCTTAATATCTTTACTGACAATCTGGATGAGGAGATCAAGTTGTTCAGGGAAGACACCGAGCTGGGTGGGAGTGTTGATCTGCTGGAGGCCAGGAAGGGTCTGCAGAGGGATCTGGACAGGCTGGATTGATGACCCAAGGCCAACAGTATGAGGTTCAACAAAGCAAAGTGCCGGGTCCTGCACATGGATCACAACAACCCCATGCAGTCCTCCAGCCTTGGGAAGAGTGGCTGAAAATTGGCCTAGTGGAAAATGACTCAGGGATGCTGATCAACAGCAGCTGAATAAGAGTCAGCAGAGTGTCCAGGTGGTCAAGAAGGTCAGTGGTATGCTGGCTTGTAGAAAGAATAATGTGACCAGGAGGACTAGGGAAGTGATTGTTTCCCTGTACTCAGCACTGGTGAGGTCACACCTTGAGTACTGTGTCCCATTCTGGGCCCCTCAGCTCAGGAGGGACATTGTGGTGCTGGAGTGGAGTCCAGAGAAGGGCAATATGAAGCTGGTGAAAGGTGTAGAGGGTAATTCCTATGAGGGGCAACTGAGGGAGCTGGGATTGTTTAGCCTGGAGAAAAGGAGGCTCAGAGGTGGCCTTATCACTCTCTACAACTATCTAAAAGAAGGTTGTGGCCAGGTGGGGATTGGTCTCTTCTCCCAGGCAACAGCAACAGGATGAGAGGACATAGCCCCAAGCTGCATCAAGGGAGGTTTAGGTAGGACATCAAGAGGAATTACTTAACAGAAAAGGTAGCTGTTAAACATGGGACTACCCAGGGAGGTGGTGGAGTCAACATCGCTGAGGTATTCAAGAAACAACTGGACTTAGTGCCATGGTCTAGTCAATAATGTGGTGATCAGTCAAAGGTTGGATTTGATGACTTCTGAAGTCTTTTACATCTTAAGTAATTCTGTGATCTCAGTGGTAAATATATATTGTGCTGCACTGGATACAATTACACTTCCTGAGAAAAAAGAGAAATTCACAACACTCATTGTCCAGTATGTCTATGAAGTACACATGAAGTGCAACTGCAGAAAAACTCTAACATCCAAACTTATTTGTTCTTACTGCATTTCTGTTGCCTCACTCTTTTCATTTTTGATGTGCTGTATATTATTGATATACTTAAAATATAAAAGCCGTTTTCTTATTATTTAAAATGTAATTAATATTTTTTAGGGAATCTAAAAATTCTAACCAGTAATCTCCTCCTGTATCATTATTATTTACAGATTACAGTGGTTGCTTTAAAGACATTTAAAAAATAGTATTTAGGTCATCCAGTCTTAAAAGCTGTCCTTGGTTTAAAGGTTCATGACACAATGCAGAAAGATAAGCTGTTATTTTTAAGATTACTGCTTGCATTAGTTGGGATTAAATGATTAATCAATTTATCTGCACAAAATTCAATGCAAGTAGGAGGTGGCTAGCCTTTTTCACCACTTTTCAGGAGAAGCAAGATGTGGTGCCTCTTGAGAGTTACACCTCTTACCTAGCAAAACAAAATTTCAAATCATGCAACTAAGTTTTTCGTATTATCTTCAGCAATCACATTATACTAGCACAAAATCATGGATTTACTCGTTATCATTATGCAACACTCAGTTAATGATCTTCAAAATACATGTTGGTTTTCTCTGAAAATAGTGGTATATTACTCTTATATAAAACCATGGCTTTTTGAGCATCTGAAACAATATTTTTTTTGTTGTCCTTCTCCAACTAGCTGATTCCTATCTGCTACAGACCCAGTGCTTTGTATAATCTACTTTTTTTTTTTTTAACTGTGTTGACTATAAGCAGTGTATTTTAATTGCCCAGAGCTAATGTGCTTATAGACTTAAGTCCCCCTTACTGTTCAAAGAAACTGAGCAGACACTGAGAGGATCAACAGATGGGAGTGCCCAACTTTGGCTGCTCTTGGAAGGGGAGAGAGAAAGATTAATATGTAGCTTCTTCTTCATAAAAATAGGCTGGATTCTTTAGGAAAGGATCAGCCAGCCATAGCAGGATCATTTACATCACTACGGTCTCCAGAGAAATCCTGCCCAGAGTTCTGGGGCTGCTTTCACTTTTATTTGCTGAATGTGAAATATTTTGGATGTGCTGACTGTGTTTAAGGATGTCACACAAAAAAGGAACCTCCCTTAATCTGACACATGTAGTGTCACTTCTACAAACGTTGCAAATTATTTCATGAAACAGCAAAAAAGAATGAGTGTGTGTATGTGTGTCATTTCTGCTGGGAGGGACTGGTGAGTTTAGAAATCATGCTTGTTTTACTGTGAATAATAACTCCTGACTCACTGCCACAACAACATATGGGACAGCCTCGCAATCTGGAAACAGGACAGCAGGATTAGTCTTTGCAACAGGAGACATGTAGATTTCCGTCAACTTCTCTCAGAAGTGGCTGAGCTTCTCAGCTTCTGCTGGACATTGTGCATGGTTGGCATAACTGAGAAAACCTTTGAAAGTACCGATGAATTAAAGAATTTGACCCCTAGACAGGTTCATACTCCTTACACTTTTGTGTACCTAAACTGGCTAAACAGAACTTATACATTTCAAGGGCTCTTTTTACTTGTGATGGCATAGAGAGGCAAGAGGATAGCCATGTGGTTAAGGAGACATTCTCCCATCATGAATTTCACAGCTCATTCTAAACTAGGCAGTGCTGGCAGGGAAAACACAAACCTTTAGCCTTCTTGGCCTATCACCCCTTGCTGTTTCTGCAATCTTTTATAGCAAATACCATTATCCCCACATTTGAGCTGTGGAAGCTAAGGCAGGTGGTTCAAGTGAACCTACCAAAGGCTCCCAGGTATCTTTCAGACATGGAATGAGACTCAGGGAGCTCATTGTTTTTTATTTCAGGTTATCTCTCATGTTACTGACTTATTATTACTGACACACTCGTCTCTGTTGCCAAGGTTACACTGCAGCTAGTTCAGCAGGAACAAAGTGGATGGAGGTCCTTCTGGCCTTCACCTGCTCTCAGTGGCTGCCTAAGGGCACTGGACTTGGTCTGGAGCCCCTTGACAGTACATGAAATGGCTCTTTCATTATAGATCCCAACCCTGAGGGGGTGACTATAAATAATGTCCCATCTTTTAAGAAAGGCAATCACAGTTATTCAGTGCAAGGTCAAGGATATAGCCAAGGCCACACAGTGACAGGGAATTTTAATGTCTAGAATACAGGAGCTATCATTGTGAAGATGTCTTTGCTTCTTTGTCACATCCCTGAAGTAATCAAAAGCTCAGGGACACTAAGCTGAGATAGACCTGATATATTTCTACTTCTCTGAGCCCTGTATCAGACTAGGAACTAGGCAGCCTTCATGCAAGAAGGCATGAGGGGAAACTGAAGTGCAAATTTCATTTCTCTCTCAAGAGAGAACAGCATAGCATAAAAAAATAATATCCTCAGTGTTCTCCTAGGAAAATTAATTACCAGGGAGGGCTAACCAGGCTGCTGTGGCTTGATGCTCCCACATCCGAGGTCAGGATCAAATGGGAGAATAAATGATAGAAAGAGAAAGCCCTCCAGCCTTTTTCAACAGATTGGGTTAGTTGCCATGAGTAAGTGAGGGCTCCTTATGAGTACTGAAGAGCAGTCACAAAAAAGACAGGCACCCATGAGTTACAGCAGGTTAGATGTCTCTCCCAATTCAGAGATGGCTTCACTGAAGAAGCTCTACAAAAGTTTGCTGAGTGATGTCTGATTAACTGTAAATCTTTCAGTGAATAAATAATGCTCTAGTTTTGAAGGAGCTGGGTCTGAGCTACTTCAATCATCCACTACCACTGGCTCCTGTAATAGGCCTGGCTTTCCAGAATTAAAATAGATATATGGGCAGCAAATAGGTTGACTGCAGCAGTCAGATCCAATCTCAGACTGAGAGGACTACCTAGTTCCATGTGAAGGAGAACAACATGGAGAATTACCTATTCTCAGAGGGTGCATGCTTAGGAAGGTCTAAAACACCACATCTATAAGCATGAGCCAAAAATTGTTCATTTAGGGCAGGTTTTGCCTCCTTTCTTGCATGTGCTCATTATTAAGGCCAAAGATCTGAATGCCATTCTGACCAACCCTTCTTTCTAGGTGAAGTAGAGAATTATGATTTGAATCAGGAGTAATATCCATACTGAATAGTTTGAGTCTGTGGCTTCAATGGAAAAAAATCAAATCCCAGAATAAAAATACTCTCTGACTTCAAGGGATTCAGTAGCCATAGTAGAGTACTTTGCTGTTTGGATATACCTTCCAAATTAAAATCCTTGTCCTGTTCCATGCTAAGACTCCACAAACAAAAACTACAGAGTATAGACATACTGCTTTCTTGTGTGACTGCAAAGCACAATCCAAACTATGGAAACTAAGTTAACCTTCATCAAATCTCAGATTATTCCTAATAAACAGGCACAGTCCTGTTGTAAACACAGTCAGCCATTTGCAAGTGTTTAATTATAGCATATGTCTCCATAATTTAATAGGATAATTACTGTTATTGTATGCATCCTGGGAATTATTTTTCTGAGGTAAGTCAGGAGAGCAGATCCTGAAAGTGGAAGGGGCCAAACAACAGAGACCTTTACCACAAAAACACAAGAGACCTGCGCTGACCCTGGAACTCAGCCGAAGGTAACTGCCCAGCAAAATCAAGACTCTGCTGGAAGAACTGTGCCCTCTGCAGCCAGAATTTTGACAGAAACCACCCTGGCCTCACAAGTGCACCTGCCTGGAGCGAAGTGCTGACATAGCCTGCTCTCCTCCACTGGTGTGACTATGGAGGAGCCTGAGTTTGTTTATAGGTGCCTTATTTATGGACCCAGAGCGTGCCCAGCCGGGGCCAGGAACACAGCACAGCACACACAGCCACGGGATTAATTACCTGGGAAAAGACCTCTGAGATCATCGAGCCCGAGCCCGAGCCCGAGCCCGAGCCCGAGCCCTGGCCGCACAGCAGCGCGTCACACACACCGCGGCACCGAGCGCCACGTCCCGCCTGTCCTTAAGCACCGCCGAGGACGGCGGCTCCAACCCCTCCCTGGGCTGCCCACTCCAACACCTTACAACCCCCCATCATTCCACCCGGCCTCCATTTTCTCTCCCCCGAGCGTGCCCCGAGGCCGCCCCAAACCCCTGAGGACACGGACACCCCCCTCCCCCCGCCGGGCCCCGCCCGCTGTAAACAAACTCCGGGCGGCCCCGCGCATGCGCAGCGGAGGGGCCGCAGCCGCGCAGGGAGGGTCGGGGCCGCGCCGGGGCCGCAGCCGGGATGGACGAGGACGTGCTGACCACCCTCAAGATCCTCATCATCGGCGAGAGCGGCGTCGGCAAGTCCAGGTGAGGGGGCCCCCGCCTCCCGCAGCCCCTCCCTCCTTCTCTCCCGGCCGGCCGGGCCCGGCCTGAGCCCGGCNCCTCCGCCCCCGGCGGGGAACGAGCGGGGCGGGGGCTCTGCCGGGGGCAGATGGGCGCCCTCGCACGCCCGCCCCCCCGGGCGGGGTGTCGACAGGAGTGACCCGGCGCTGGGTGTGGGGGCAGCGGGGTGGTTCTGCCGCGGGTATCGGGGCTGTGAAGGCGAGAGGGCGTCTGGGGTGTGCCACACTGGTGATTTTAGGTTTGGCATTTTTATGGCAATGATCTGTGTCTTCTACCACGACCCTAAAGTACGTATTGGTTGCTGAACAGAGAAGAACGACCATGTTTGTTAAAAACCTGTCTGCCGGTCGTTAGAGGTGATGATTAGTGCAGTAGGCCTCTGGTGACAGACATGATCTGGGCAAATTTCTTTCAGTTGAGGTCATCTCATATATATGAGTGGCCGTATGGAAGAATTTCTCCTGAGGCACATAAAACAAACAATGCTCTTGCATACCTGTTTATATACTTGTTTCTTCACATCTTGAAACCTGTTAAAAGAAGCATTATGTGGAGGGAATAAAATTGCCACTAAGTGATATTGTGGTTGTTCAGATAAGGAACTTACTGTTGAACTATTCCTGAATCTTTGCCCCTTACCCATTGCATGACTAGGGAAGGTCAGATGTTAAACTGGTATTAGCACACTGTAGTTAGGGGTTGGAGTCCTGACTTTTGAACAAGTTCTGTCTTAAGCCTGGATTTGCAGAAGATGATAAATACACAGGAAATGAAAGTGGGGAAGATAGAAGTTGGCTGGGCTTGATATGCAAGACTGGTGAAAGGATGTTTTCATTCTAGTACCAGTATAAGGATTCCATATTTTGTCTGCTTTGAATGAAACCAGTTCTGGTTGTAACTAAAAATAGCTGCTCTTAAATAGCATCCTGACACAACCATCTGAAGGTACTGGTAAAAACACATGTGCTGTGATTAATTATTCTTGGGTAAATAAAGCTACTGTTTGGTTTTGGGTTTCTGGAGTAAGGAGAGAAGGTTGGTCTATGGTTAACCTTGGAGCTGCCACCCAGTGTCATTGAAATAAAGGAATTTCACTTTTTTTTCCTCCCCATGGAGGATTGTGTCCAAATGCTACAAAGCGCTTGACTGCTAAATTCACATGAAAAAGAGGAGAAGAGCACGTGGGGTTGGGGAGGGGAGGAGAGGGAAGGCCCAAAAGTAAATAAGGCTTTGTGTTGTGTCTCCAGCCTGGAAATGAGTAGAAGCTGTTGGTAGTAGCCAGCAGCTGCCTGACACATAGTAATGTGAACTTGCCACAGATGTGGCAAGTGATTTTAGAAACTTTGCTGAGAATCTTTGTCTCCTGCAAAAAATACTTAAGTTTAGCACAAGGAGAGTGGCATTATGGGCACCTCTTTCAAGGGCCCTACACTGCTGTGGTGTCATGAGCTGTTAAATCTTAGTTGTGGCTGGTTTGCTGTTGGTAGCAAACACACTCATCAGGGTAGGGGGAAATGTGTGAAGTCCTTACATACAAAAAGATAAAAAATTGTAAACCAACGGTGAGCTAATTCTGCTCTTCTACTTGTTTGTCTGTTTCTGGTGGGTGTTGTCCTCACTGTTCTCTGTGCCCAGGTCAAGGAGTTATTTCTGGAATGAAAAGCTGACTTGGAATTTTTTTTATCGAACTTATGTAAATACTGTGAAGCAATGTTGAAACAAAACAAAACAAAATGACTACTTTTGTCCTGAATTCTGGGAGAAGAAATGTGTTTTGTGAAGCAGATCATGTGGCTGTTCAGGCAACTGCTTTGAAATTCGTGTGGTCCTTTGTTTTCAAGGAGACATAGGTGGTAATATTGCAGTGAGGAGCCATGGGCTCAGGTAGCAGAGCAGTCTGCTGTATTCCTTCTGTATTCCATTTTTTCTGTAATTTCTCTCCTACAAAAAACAATGAGATGTCTTTTTATTTAGCTGTGTAATCTTGCTGTTCCTTTCAGACTTGCAATTTAGATGCTTCCAGCAAAGTATGGGCATGCTGCAGTAATAACATCTCTTATTTTCCTTCCCTCCCCATCAGCCTTCTGCTGCGGTTCACAGATGATACGTTCGACCCAGAACTTGCAGCAACGATTGGTAAGTATGTACTGATACTCCCTGAGAAAAATTCATGCCATTTTCAGTGGGAAATTGTAGTTTGTTCAGACTTGCCTAATGTGAAGTTCAGGCTTGTCTGCCTTTCTGTAATGCAGGAATGATGTGGACACACTTTTGGAGTGTGGTGCTCACTGGTGTAGGGAATTGGCTGTACTGGCCTGTAGTTGTCCCCTTTATGCAAAAATCTACCCTTGGCTGAAAACACGGCTGTCGCCAGGCCAGTGGAAGTCACAGGTGTGGTCAGGGAAAAGCCCCTGGGGAACAACCTGCAGTTCATTGTTTGCAGCATTTTGGGCTGAAATGGAAATGTAAGAGCTGCTGTTTATGTTTCCTGCTGGTCTATCTGTGCAAGGTAGCTGGCAAGTTGTTTGAAGAGCAATATTGGTGACCAGACCTCGTGTTCTGTGTCATGTGATAGCTGGCAGCTATCTTGAGACTCTTCAGTAGGAGATGTTAACTCTTGCAGCTTCTCAACTGTACTTGGCTCTGTGTGGCTTCTGCTTTTCCTCTACTGGGAGGCAATTACAAAGTGGCTTTTTCTCTTCTACTTAGTAATCAGTTCCTTGGCAGCCAGACTCTTGAAAAAGGTGGAAGAGAGCCAAGAATCCAGAGCTGGGAAAAAGCAGTGATGTGTCATTGCTGTGCTGGTAGGATACCCACCAGCACAGGTCAGTTGTGCTGCAGGAGAGTGGCCCAGAGTGGAGGATACCCTGTGTAGATTTACTGTCAAAGCAGCAAAATGAAACTTTAAAGAATGTGATGCAATTCTGTGCCAAAATAACAGCTGAAATAATGGAAAATAATAGTTTGAAATATTATATTTTGAATATTTTTTGAATATTTTGAAAGAATATTTTGACTATTATATATTAAAATATTTGAAGACTTGAAATTATTATATTTATAATTGTATAATAAAATTTACTCCATACTATTATCTATTAATTACTATTTTATTAGCATCAATTATTAGTACAAAGTGAAATATAATGCAAAGTATCAAATACTATTCTTAATAATTCAAATGTTGTTCAAATATATTGAAAATAATGAAAAACTGGAGGTACTTTTTGACATGATATGTTTTGGTTGAGTTTTTTTCTGTATTGAAAATGGCCTGGTCGAGAACTTATATCAAATTTTTTGGTTGATTTCAGCTGTTGGTAAACAAAGGCAGCTCTAACTGATTAAAAATTCAATAAATTGATTTTTTCATTACTATTAATAAGATAAAGGAGTACTTTTTCATGTAAAGCACTGAGCAGGCAAGGGCAGGAATGTGGCCTATTTTTGTTCATTACATTGCTTGTGAAAAATGAAGTTGTGTAAGTAGCCCCACCTGTTTGTGAGGGAGGATAGCACTGAAGGAAACAGGAATGTAATAGATCAGGTGGTGAAGATGGCAATCTTGTAGTCTAATCTAATGGTTGTAACACTGTTTATACTTCAGATTCTGTTACTTTCTTGGTAAGTCAACCGTGTGGGCCAGGAAGTTGGTGCAGAACAGCTGCTTCAGCTTTGGTGAGGTTATGGATACCAAGACTGACTCAGTCTCTGTGTATCTTTATTGTTGAGGGTTCTTGTTTGTTTTTGACTATGGGAGTTTTTTAGCCTTCTGTTGTTTGTACATAATATTCTTCACCAGTGTCAAAAACTGACTTGTGTTTGCTGTTTGAGAAACCAAGGTATTATTTCTTGAAGTAATTCCTCCTCTTTGTCAAAATGCACAATACAAGTGTGTTAGGTAATCATTGGTCATTAAATTGGAACAATTCAAGGTTTGCTGCTGGCAGATCCTACCCTGCTCTGTTTCTGATGTGGAGAAAGAGTGCTCAATATGAGCATTCCTTCCGATACAGTTTGATTTTTGAAACAAATACATTAATCTGGAATGAATGTGACCATTTGGCAGGAGCTCAGTTTCCAGAGTCTGAGCAAGTGCTGGTCTGGATCACCCTGTTGAGCCCCTCTGGCTGATGTTTGTAGTATTGTACTGTGACCCCAACTGTGAAAGTCCCACAGGATGAGGGGCACTCATGGGGGATAGCAGATTATTTGTTTGTCCTCTTCACTGGAAGAGGACAGAATATGGGTTGTTCTCACTTGTTTTCCTGTTTCCTGCAGTGGCATTGCCATTTTTGTTTTTAAAGCAACATGGCAGCTTTAAGTTCAGGGTAGGGTTTGTTGTTCATGTAGATAAAGCAATTGGAGTTAACTCTGAGGTAACTGTTTTCTGCTGCATGAAGATGGATCCTAAGTGCCAAATTCAGGTACTTGCAAGATGGTAAAATGTCAAAACACTTGAAATTCTTTTTGTATGAATGAAATACTATTTGTTTGGAGTTTGGGGACAGAAACAGGTTTTTAAACCTTTCCTTTTGAAACTGAAGAGTACGGTGCTTTTCCAAAATGAGTAGACTACAAATAATGACTTCTTTCAATGTCATCTACATACTGACTGTGGAACTGTTTTGTTTTTTTCATCACATAGCAAAAACTGCAAAAAACCCCACAATACTGAGGGAAAGTATTGACTGCAGTACACTTGGTCCCCAGGAACGACTTCTTGAGATGTACCTTGTCTTCGTAAATTGCACAGACCTACTGAGTGCAGTTTAAATGAAACCCAAAGTGATTGTTCTGTGTGGGCTTCTCTTCAGAACTTCATAAAAATCCTGTGATATTCTGGGAAGAATAAGCTGCTTTCGACAAATACTTCAGCTTCAGTTGGATTAACAGTATTTTATTCAAAACCGAGCACTCCTTGAGGCTGGCTTGTTCACTGTCCTTCAGCCCATGGATCTTACTAGACTGTGCATACCCCAGTACTTTCTGTCTTTGCTGCTTATGCTTGTCTTTACTTGCTTGCTCTTTGTGTGAGAGATTCTACATAAGTGCTCAGTGTAGTCCCTGTTTCATAAATGAGGTGACATACCGCACAGTTCTGGTGCCTCGTAACTGTTTAGCTTTCTTGGCATTTGGTGTCCTCCAGCTTTAAGCTGTCCAGCCTGTCCCTTACCTAAAACACAAATACTGTGCCCTAGCTGTAAATACAAGCTGGCACCCTGGCCTGGGTGGGAGCAGTATCAGTGACAGAGCTGTTCCTGCAGGCTGTAGGCCCATGGCGTGGTGGTGTGTAGTACTGAGGCAGTAGGTGTTGGCACACTGCAGGGCAGTCAGGAGTGCTGTCTTGTTTCTGGCCGCCTTCCAAGGCATGATGGGAAGCAGTGTCAGCATTCTGCTGTCAAGGGGAGAAAGAGCACTCTTGCAAGCTCAGAGCTGACACCTGTCACAAACGTGTCTGTATTTCACTGGTGTGTTTAGGGAACGCAAGTACAATTGTTTGTTCAATTCAACGAGATTTTCTTGAGCCTTATATTTTCTTGTTCTCTTTTGTGGCAGAATGACAATCAAAAATCTAGTTATTTAAAAGTTTTGTTCATTGGCTTTTATATGTGTTCAACTCTTTGATTTGCTAGAATTACATTTGGCATGCCTTGATCACTTTAAAGGATATAGGTTGGTGTGCTATTAGTTAATTTTCATACTTTTGCTTTTCAATTACCAATTTAATGTGGTAATTGAATGTGACCGAGCTGTGAATATCCTACAGGATGGTGTGTGGAGCACTCATTGGGGGGATTGGCTGTTTTAGTTTCTTATTTTACTTGCATTGCTCATGCAAAATTAATAGTAAGTTTTAAGCCAGCAGCAATGCTAACAGAAAGGTGCCTATACACTTTCCATTAAATGAAAATTGCTGAACTGTGCAGGCACAGGATACTAAATCTGTTTACTGAATGGGAGAAGGATACTGTGGCTTCAGAATACACCTAATAAGTTTATCCTAAGGAAAAAAGTTTTGTTTCTTGAAACTACTATGGCATATTTTGATTTGTTACGTTAAGTATTCGATAGAGTAATGGTGACTGCAGTTACAGGTTTTGATGCCAGACTAATGGATAAAAGAATGCACTCTGAACTCTTGGATGTGCTGACTGAACAATGGCTAGTTTTGCAGTTTAGGGGAAGAATTATGCAATTACAGTGGAAGAAAGAGATTCTGTTAGTCTAAAAGTTACTGCTGAGTGCTGAAAAATGGACAGGACAGGGTGTTCTTTAGGATCAATTTTTGACAAATTACTAGCATAGCTGTTGTCTGTGAACTGAGTAAAGTTCCAAGAACTTGTGTGTGAAATAAAGCTAATAGCAACTGTTCTTGTCTGTGAGCTCTAGAATAGTCTGCCATCCTTGTGCATGGCATTGAGCATTATATTTCTGCTATGATAGGAACTAACAGTCTTAGCAACTGAACAGAACTTTGTTTTTTTCAGGGACTACAAAAGTTAATGTACTTTGGGAAAATTTTGCTTGAAATAAAAAGTATGGGCTTCTTCCAGTGGAGAATGTTGTCTGAAAATCACCTGACCCTTCTGGGAACACTGGTGAACTGAAGTTGTGAAACAGTAGAATAAAAATTGTGTTTATCTTTTTTTAAATTGAGCTCTTTTAAATTTCTGCCCAACTGGACCTTATACTGCTTATAATGTGCAGTTTCCTAATCATCCTGTATACTCTTTGTGACTTAAGTTGAACAAATTTTGGCAGCTGTTCACATTTGTTTGTCATCTACATGACTTCAGGAATGTGAATGCAGCACACTTATCATGAGGCCTTAGTCATTTTGTGTTAGAATAGTTAAATTCTATTTCTGGTAGTGAGTGTAGATGTAGATGGCTGCCATTTTAATTCAAAATGCAAAAAGGTTTCTGTTGCATTTGAAAGGTTTTCTTATAAAGGTGTCAGCTTTCCACACTGCTACTTCATTTCAGGGCTGTTGGTGAGAAGTGGAAGTTGCTCCAAAGTAGTTGAAACATATTCCATATTTAGTTAACTAACTGGAAGTATAGTTAATTGCTATTAGTAAGCTAAGGATTAAATCACAGCATAATGGACCATGACTGTACTCAGCCTCTCAAACTGATGTCTTGCTGTATCTTAAATTTGCACATCCTGTCCTCTTTGGCTTGAGTTTTGTGCAGCTTGTCCTTGAGCAACTGACAGATGCTGGTTCCTGTGGGGGGAGGACATGTGAAGGGGGAAGAATTTTTAAATATTGAAGCAGATGACTGAACAGCAGAACCATTACCATGTGGTCTGTTTAGTTTTTTCTTGGTCACTGAGCATGGCATTGGTGAGTAGATGCCATTGCTGGGATCCCTGTAGGAGATGTGCCGTATGTTAAAATAATCCAAAGCTTATTTGACGTGTTTCATAGAACCATAGAATATTCTGAGTTGGGAGGGACACATCAGGATCATCAGCTCCAACTCCTGGCACCGTGCTGGACACCCCAGGAATTGCACCATGTGCCTGAGAGCATTGTCCAGATGATTCTTGAACTCAAACCAGTTCCCTGGGGAGTCTGTTCAGTGCCCAACCACCCTCTGGGTGAAACTCTTTTTCCTGATATCCACCCTAAACCTCCCCTAACTGTTTCATACCATTTCCTCAAGTCCTGTCCTGGTCTTGAGATTGAAGAGTTTGGTGTCTGACCCTCTGCTTCCCCTCATGAAGGTATTGAAGACCACAATGAGGTCTCCCCTCAGACTCCTCTTTTCCAGGCTGAACAAACCAAGTGACCTCAGCTGCTTCCCATAAGGCTTCCCCTCCAGACCCTTCACCATCCTCGTGGCCCTCCTTTGGACACTCTTTAACAGCTTAATATCTTTCTTATATTGTGCCCCAAACTGCCACAATGTTCAAGGTGCAGAGCAGAGCAGCACAATCCCCTCCCTCAACCAGCTGGTGATGCTTTGCCTGATGCCCCCCAGGACACAGTTGTCTCTCCTGGCTGCCAGGGCACTTGCCATTGACCAGGACCCCCATGCCCCTTTCCATGTCACTGGTTTCCAGCATCTCATTCCCCAGTCTGTACATCCAGGGTTGCCCTGTCCCAGATGCAGAATCTGGCACTCATTAAATTAACATAATCTAATGTTATTTCTCATAGGATAGCAATTGTGTAGGAGATGAGCCTCTGCCTGTATCAGTGTACCCAGCTTGATGGGGCTTGGTCAGGCTTTGAAATAGGGAAACAGAGCAAGTAGCTACCTGAATGCAGCTTTCTTCATTATTTTTAAAGTGTATTGTTCCTCAGGGTGAGGGGTGTAGTCAAGTAGAACATGTTTGTGAGTCATAAATAGGAAGTTAACCCATTTGAATTACAAACTAGAAAATTTCTCCTGTAATATTTGATTTCATTCAGGAAATGTAGCATTTGCCCTACTTCCATGAAATGTTTTGAGTCAATGGCTTAAAGGCCCTTAGGCTTTGGCAAAAGCTTGTCAGCAACAAAACCTTGCATTTTGAGTGAGATTCATAAATAACTAATGAAACTTGCTCTTCTTGCTCTTGTCAAAACAAAACTTGTTTTCTGAGTTTTTTTTCCTTTCCTTTTACTTTCTCTTTCAAAAATAGCTGTAGTATGTTTGAAGAACTAAAATGTTTTCTTCTCCTCTAGGTGTGGACTTCAAGGTGAAAACTATTTCAGTTGATGGAAACAAAGCTAAACTGGCAATATGGGTAAGTTTCTCTGAAGTTCTGAATGTATTGCTTTGCTTTAGGAATACCGGTGGTTTGGATAATGTACAGTTTATACAGAGTCCTCTTCTATTAATATAAAGGTGATTTGAAGAAGTGAGAGGTTAATTTTGCACTGTTCAAAAGGTGTTTGAACTGTGGGACAATTGATTCGTGAGGTGAGTCTGTTGCCTTTGAGCTTCTGCAGCACTGTTTCCAGGTCTGGTTGGGATAGGAGTCTGGTTGGGGAGAGAGGAGAAGGAATTAAATGGTACTAGGTCAGTCAGACTTTAAGTGGTGAATGTGGCCATTCCTAGACATTTTTAGTGAGTAATCAATTGTTTAACTTCCAGAGAGTTAGCCCTCTCTAATCTGAGACATCCCTGTCTATATTGCTCTTGTCTGTACTTGACGGATTTTAAGATGGCCCTTTTACTGAATTTTACCTATAACATTAGGTTGTGTATTAATAGGTTAAGAATTATTGTTGCATGCTCAAGTAAAGCCATTTTTAGCCTAAAGTTCATGGCCCTCATTCAAAGACATTTATAGGCTCATGGTTAGAGTTATTTGTAGCAGATACATCTGAAGGAGAGAGAGGCTGTGTTGGTACTCATAGCTTTACAGTATTCAACTTACACTTTAGTTAAAAGTAGAATTTCTAAATTTATGGCAAGTGGAAAAAGAGAAAATACTTCCAAGCTTTGTAAAAATATTCCCCATTTTGTAACCCAGCCTCCACACTTATGTGACTTGAAGCATCTTTTGAATATTCAGACCCAGCTGTGTTGTCTTGTAGCAAGCAAGAATAAAACCTTGTTTCTCATATAAAGCAAGATACTGGACATTTACTTCCTTGGGAAGTAGTAGTGGAACGTGAAATATGTATTGCAATACTTGTGTTGCTTTGAGGGCACTTTGTCTCAAGTGAAAAACAGGGTTTATGTCTTAGTTACAATAATAATGATCACTAAAATAAGTGGGTTTGACAGGGAAATAGCTTGACAGAAACAAAGACACACATGAGGAAAACCAGACGGATAGCAGGCATGATGAATGGTAATGGGATGGAAAATACTACATAGAACTAACTTAGTTTTTACTTTTTTCATATTGGCAAACATAAAGAAATCATCCTGAGGCAAACTGGAAAAGAAAAGCTTGTAAATGTTCATCATTACACAAAACCAATTTGAGATCTGTGGGATTGACAGTGAGTGACTTGTAGACTGTTGGAACTCCAGTTTGGTTGTTGAGGCTCTTTGTCAGGAGATTCAGTGTTCCATGTGTCACTAATAACCTGGGGTAAATTGTTTTAAGTTTTCTGTGCCATAAGTGTGCACTATAACTTAACCTCTGGTAAGAAAACAGCATTCTAATATTTAGATGGGGGTTTTTTGCAGAGCTATTGACACTTTAAATTTGAGGATGTAAATTCAACTCTACTTAAAACTAGAAAAAGCTCTGCCTTGTGCTTCTACTCTGTCACAGTGTGCTAATGCATTTACCCTGGCACTCAATCAAATTTAATGGGACCAAGTGATTGAAGTGAGGGAACTGGTTTTGTTGCCATGGGTGTGATGCTTGTCACAAAATCTCAGTAAGTACTGCAGCTATGCTGCTTCCTTCCTGGTTGTTGCAGTACTAGCTGCAGAGAACAAATGCCTTTGCAGAAATGGCTATTTTACTGCTGTACATTTACTACATATTTTATTACTATATTTAAATTTATTTACTACATCTAAGAGTTAAAAGGTGTTTCCCAGGGCAGACTACATAACAAAGTCAATGTGTAGTAAAACAGCAAGAGGTGGAATAAACTCAGCTAATCTGGTAGCAAAACACACTTTCAATTTTACTTTGTATGTTCATTAGAACGAGAGTGCTTGACAGCTGAACTAAGTTGTGCTGGAATTCTGAACAGTGGAATTTTCTGAATGTGTTTTTAGGATACTGCGGGTCAGGAGCGGTTCAGGACATTAACGCCCAGTTACTACAGAGGGGCACAAGGTGTTATCCTGGGTAAGTACAGCTGGGCATGCTGTTCTGAATGGGTGTGTTTTTTGTGCATTGGAGTTGCACACTCATTAAACCTTTATATAGCATCTAACTCATATTAAAAATCATTGTATCTGTGTTGAACTACTCACATTAAAGGACCCTGATGTCTGACCTCTTTCTCAGGTAGTCTGTCTGACCAGCTTGAGAACCTCTGATTTTTGCATGAGATTAAAGGCTACTGCTATTTGAAAGGATGGGCTGAAGCTGTGGTCCCTGTGCTGTCGGGAGTTTGTCTTTCATTTATTACTTTTTTTTTTGTTTAACTAAGTAAATGTATTCCATACTTAAGTAACTGGAAGTATTTTGTTTAACTAAGGAAACAAAAAAAAAATTCTTAGTGTATTCTCTGTATTAGTGTGTATACAGCTTTCTCTTTTTCTTCTCCTTATGAAATAAATATAAACACTATGGAGTCTGGCTGGAATTTTTTATTTGTTGCCCTACTGATGGGATGTTACACAGTCAGAATCACTTAGGAAACACTAGCTGGGCATATAGAAAGCACCAATTTGTGTGTGAGAAACCCAGGCAAAACCCATAATTGCAGCTTCACAATGAAGTCTCATTTGCTTTTCCTTTGTTTATGAAAACCTGTTATGTAGGCACTGAGCTCTGAAGTTCTGCTTCTCCAGTGCTAGAAGTGAGAAGCTGATTAAAGTTAGGGCAGGGAAATTTAATTGTTTTTGAAGCTGCATCTAACTTGAGAGTATCTTGGTAAGATATTTTTGTCCAGTTAAGTTGTTTAACTTGGAATAACCTCTGCCTTATGACTTCTGGTGGGTGTTTTGTATGTATCTTTTCCCAAGTCTGAGTTGCATTGTCTTCCTGTCAAGGCATGTCTTGCCTAGTCATTTAGTTGCTGGCACTGAACCTGCCACTTACTGTTGAAAGCTGTAAAAGTAAGCAAGCATTGTTTGGGAGCGGAAAGATTCTGCTGTTGAAATTGGTTCTCCCATTTTTTTAAATATTTCCTGACTATTTCTTTGTTATATGGCTTCCTAAAAATAAGGTTGTTCATGCAAGCCAAGTTACTGATTTGATTGAAACAAACTGTTTATACCTGTCTGCACATGGGATGTGAAAAGGAAGGGAAAAATTTTGTCATAGCTTGAAGTGCTAGCCATTAGATAGTTATTGGGTAGTAGATCTTTTTTTTGTCTGCTCTTTCTGCTCCTAGCATGGCTTACTACTTGTATTCCCCACTAATTCTAAACTCTTTTAGATGCTAAAGTACCGAAAACTCAGTGGTTCACTGATATTTTTTAGGATTTGATGATCTGTTTACATTTTTAGCTAAATCAGTAGCATAGCAGTGGTGTTAAAACAAGTCTTAATTATCAGTAATTAATTCAATGCTGGGGGTCGTGCCATCCACTTTGCATAGCTGTGTTAGCTGTGATTTAGTGATGTTAGTAAGTATCCTACTTTCAGGTTTGCAAGTACAGAATTATTTTGGAGAATGATCATCTAGCCTGTAAACGACAATGTCTCAAGATAAATTAGACTGAAAACAGTAGGTGACTGAATATTAGAGTTGCTCTGCCTCAGTGATTTGGTGGATGTCCAACTTTTTTTCCAATTATTAGTGTAGAGGGTAAACTGGAATCCTTGGGACTCCTTCAGTTTTCCAATTCAAAAAGCCATAAATTTTGCTCCTTTTATCAGGTAAGCTGCAATTCTTGGAAAAGTATTTTAAAAATAATATTGCTATTATCTTTCAGTTTACGATGTCACAAGAAGAGATACTTTTGTCAAGCTGGATAACTGGTTAAATGAATTGGAAACGTACTGCACAAGGAATGACATAGTGAAAATGCTAGTTGGAAACAAGATCGATAAGGTAAACCAAATTCAAGTGCCATAAGTAATTGGTGTATTTTGTTACTAGTGCTTATTAATGCTATGTCTTATTGCAGGAAAACCGTGAAGTTGACAGAAATGAAGGCCTCAAATTTGCAAGAAAACATTCCATGTTGTTTATAGGTATGTTACAGATACTTGCAGAGATCTTACTTTGGTTTTGCTATGTAATCAAAAGTACCACTTCTGTAGCACTGTAGTCTTTGCATACAGTCCAGTTAATGATATATTTCTCAGCTGCTGTAGGTACAAAAACAATGGATATTCCTGTTTTGTTTTTTTTTTTAAATTGTCCTTGAATATGTCCAGGCACCTATTGTAACTGTGAGTGTACTAAAATTCTTAAGGATTAAGGACAGAACACAGGCTCTGCCATAGCCTGATGAAACCCGTTTGGGGTTTTGTCTGATTTCTTTTCCCAGCTGACTTGCTAAATAATAACAGAAGCAAAATGAAAGAGGGGAAACTCTTACTAGTGGCCAGCCTGCAGTATAGCAAAATAACTGGTACCTGACAGAAATTTCTATTATAACTGGGATGTGAAAATAGGCAGGTATATAATTAATTTATAAATGGTGAGTGGGATTGAGCAAAGACATAACTGGAGCAAATACATTGGTTTCATGTTGCTGCAGAATGAAATGGGTCTTGTAGGCAAAGCCTTGTAATGATAAATTAAAAAATGAGTGATGAAGTGACTCTTTATGCATATGTTTTTTTACATGTTTCTCTTAAGGATCAGCAGGGATTATTTTATAGGATAATTCCAGTAGTTTTGCAGTTTATTGACATGTCCTGTTCTTAGACGACTTAGGTCTTCATCTCTGACTAGTGACATAATTTTGTTTAGTACTCTGCTGTGTTTCTTTTCATCTACAGTGTCAGATGTGGAAATACAAGTTCAATGTTGAGGCACAAGCTGTTAAGTTAATGAAAGATGAAAAATGAAAATTAGACTACTACATATATGTGTGTGCATGCCACATATGTTAAGTATCTGCAAGGCTGCATAGGTGAACAGGGCAAGCCCTAGTGGAAATGAACAATTTCCAGTGGTGTCTGCTCTCATAATACAACCTGTGAGCAGATTTCTTGGGCTTGGTCAAGTAAGGCTCCTGAGTGAAATTTCCTAGAATTCTGCTAATTGCGAAAGAGTTTAGATCCCTCGTTGCTTTCTAACAGATGAGTTTTGTCATGGAGACTGGTCCAGAATCCTATAGTATGGATCCTTGCTTCTTATGCTATGGTGGTACTGCAGTTCTGGCTAATGTACAGATCAGCACACAGGTTTATCAGACAAGAGCCCTTCTTGTTCTTACTGGAGTGCTTTATACACAAAAATAAAGCTAAGCTATAGCTGACTCCATATGCTCTGGTGAAGTTCAACTTGAAAACTCTTTTGAGGTTTTTAATGCCTTATGTGGTGACATAAATCTGCATACCTGCTAATTTTGCCACTGTTATGTTTTTGTAGAATAAGTTGTAGAAGTTGTAAGTGTAGGTTGAGACTTAACTGAAGGAGAAATACTAAACAAGTTACTAGAAGTTATGCTAACACCTGATTTCTTGTGTCCCCTTTCCAGAGGCAAGTGCAAAAACATGTGATGGTGTACAGTGTGCCTTTGAAGAACTTGTTGAAAAAATCATTCAGACTCCTGGACTGTGGGAGAGTGAAAGCCAAAACAGAGGTGTAAAGTTATCAAACAAGGAAGAAGGATATGGAGGAGGAGGAGCATGTGGTGGATACTGTTCCATGTTATAAACTTGGGGAAGCTTATTCTTTGTGTATTTAAAGAGATAGTGACATCTTTCTGTACATGAAGTCATTAAATGCTATTTTTAGGGACCTTGCAGTTTGCACATATTTGTTTTGTATCATGGCAGTGAACACTAGTAGAAAAAATGTTCTGCAGCTTTCCCAGTTTGAAAATGTTATGGTAAGCATGCCCAATTTGCGATCTTCAGGTTTTTATAAGTAGCATAAATAATGTGCAAGAACAAATGCACTAAGAATTTTACAACTGTGTACATTAATTGTGTAACTACTCTAAACAAATCCATCTAACAAAAACATTACTGCATTGTCTGCTCTTTGTCTTATTTTTAAATTCTGTTGCGATTATAGAAATACGTAGTGTGCACAGATCTTACAAACAGTGTGAGCTATAAATGTTACATTTCATTTCTTCTAGTAAATCCTTTTTTCATGGTATTAAAACCAACAGAATTACACAGGTCTTAGACAAATCTGTTAAACTTTTTTGTTTCAGCAGAGCTGTCTGAGGTACAAATTGGCACAGGCCATAGCTGGTATCAGCACCTTCTTGAAGAAATGCTTTCAAATTTTCCTTTGCTAAGCTGGGAAACTCCATGTTTTCCTTTTAATCATCACTTCAGTTGATGTCTTAACTGGAGTTTTAATCCTGTGATATTTATATGCTCAATGTGTGGTACTCTTGCAGTCTAGTTTTTTATGATGCATTCTGCTCTAGACTTGCTGCAGAAAGTCGTCGTTATTGGCAGGGGGTCTGAGTGATGTCTCTGTTCTTTCATTGTGATTCAGTTTGCCACACTTCCATATGGATTCCTAATTTCCAAAATGTTTGTAATATAAGTTTATCTCAACTGTAGCTCACTATGGCTGTGAGATCTCTATCACATCTGCTTTGTGCAGCTACTTGTTCAGAAATAAAACTTCCTGTCACAGTCACTAAATGGGAAGCTATAGAGCTTCTTGATCTCTGTATGAAAAAATACCATTGCAATGAGTATTCACTTGAATTTATTGTATCAAAGCCAATGGTTTGTTTCAGAAGACTTGTATAGACTTAATAAATTTTTTCCACAGTATCCATCTTTTTTAACCTCTTCCTATTGTAGAGTTTTATATATTCTAGCACATGTAGTTTAAACAGTGTCACTTCTTACATACACATTATTTCTGATTTCTGAAGGACAAGACAAGGATGCTGTGGTGTGTGGGTTGCTTTTTTTAAATAATCACTGTAGTGCAGTTGGTAATTGAACTATTAAGCAGTTTCTTGTAAATATGACAGTACCTTTTATTACTGCAGGGTTTTGTCTAAATGTCAGCACACATGATCTGTGTTTTGCAACAGGTCTTGGCTGCTTCTGTTAAAATACACTTTATTCTTTACATGGGAACTTTGTTTTCTATTCTGTTTTATACTTGATAGAAAACGGTACCAAAATTTGAAGACTTTACCATGCTAGTTGTTTTTACCAAATACTGTATCTAGTATTGTTAATGTAGTAGATAATTTAAATATGTAAATGTAATTATTAAATATACATAAATATTATATTAAAGTGTTAGATTTGCGTTACTGTTTCATGCAGATTATATGGGCTGAGTTAATCTTGTTTGTTAGCATTGAGATCAAAGGATTTGGGTTTTTGTAGGCTAGCAGTAGAGGAAAGTTGTAGGAGCCTTAAAACTCTGAATAACTGTTTTCTCAGCAATAGTCGCCAAGTATTGTAATGCTGGCAGATGACTGTAATTTATTTCCATATTTGTTTCCCTCCTAGTCTGGGTGCATCTTTGTGTTGAGAAGAGACTCAACTTTCAGTTTCTCACAAAAGGTCCTTTTATCACAGGACCTGGATTCGTCTTTTATTCTGTCTTGGTCAGATCTGACAGCTTTTGTCAGAGTGAGGGAGCAGTGGGGCTCTCTGAATAGTGGGTATTGTTCTGCAAAAGAATTAAGTCTTTTACTTCTTATTTCATTGTGAAATATTTTTGGGGAGAGGAGTATTCTGAAACAGCATATTTGGTGAGACAGAGCAGTTAGATATATTTTTTTTTTAAGTAAAAGTTTTCTAATTGTCTTGCATTTAGCTTTTCTGTCTTCATCCTTTAAACATGTTTGGTTATGTCCCTGAGGAAAGTTTTTTTCCTTTCATCGGTGCTGTGTCAGGAAGCTGTGCACTGCTGCTGGGTTCTTGTGCTTCCAGTTTTTGTTAAAGCAAATTTATCAGTGGTTCCTCTTACTGTGCTATGTTTAAATTGTTCTTCTTGTCTCTCTTTTTTTCTTTGTGGAGAATTGAGTTGCCAGCTTTCAAATAAGTCTCTTCCTGTGCTTTCCAAGTTGTTTTTCCCACTGTAGGTCAGATTGTCTTCAACTGCACTTCCACTGTTATAGCTGTAATGCAAGAGTATCTGAAACTGTGTCTTAAAACTGAAACTCATATGATACGAGCTGCATCATAACCTCTGCTCAAAACTGCTTTCAGCCTCTGTGGAGTAATGAGTATTGGAATGAGGGAAGTATGCACAAGAGATCCTGCAGCCTACCTCTGTAGGTAGCTGAGGGATAATGGAGAAGCCTCTTGTTTGCTCTTCATCAAATAATGAGAATATGTCTATTTCTGTTAAACAAAACACTAAACAACAATGAGGTAAATTAAGAAATCTTATATGACCATGAAAGGCTGTTAAAACAGAAGCTGCTTCCAGTTTATTTTCTCTAGTCTGTAAAGTGCTGATAGGCAGTTTAGCACTCATGACTGGCAGATGTTTTCTGTAGACTTTACACTATCCTGGGAGTATGGCACAGCACTCGCATCTTCTTAAACTTGCACTTGAGAATACTACTACGTGTTGTGAGGGTTTTGTCTTGTCTTATATTTCTTTTGCTGCTGTTTTAGAAAGGGAGGCAGGACAGGCTTCTGGTGGAGGTTTCAAGATGTGGGTTTTTTCATTGGTAGTGGGACTTTTATCCAAACTACAGCATTGTTTTTCCTGTTCTCCTGCTGCAATAATGAGATCAACAGCTGGCTCAAAGTAAGTCTTAACTAAATGAAAATGTGAATTCAGTGAGTCCCCAAACAATAACAATGGCTGTCTCACCAGCCATGGCAGAACTTAAGGCTATGGTGGTGGGCTTGCTGCCATCAAGCACCACAGTGAAAACTGCTCTGTCTGATTCATTTTTAGTTGCCTTATTTGCCACTAAGCTGATATATAGTGAAACTACAGTAACCCTTCTAATCTTGCCCCATAGTTTGATGTAGTAATTCTGTTTTGAGGCTGAACCAATGCAGAGCTTGGGCAGCCTGTGTTGTGATCACTACAAGTTGCTGCTCTTTAGCTACTGGAGGATTGATACAAATGTTCATGGTGCTGTATCCAGCCCATATGTGCCATCTTGTCCAAAGTTCCCATAGCAGGTTTCTGTCTTTCTTTTACTCATGAAGGTGTCAATAAGCACGATTAGTATGAGCAGGGCTTTTCCATGCTGCCAGACAAATCATGGCAAGGTTTTCCTATCTGGTTGAGCCTCCATGGACAAAATATAAGGTGTTTTTCCTGGTCATTTTCCAACAGCATTAGCTTTTTTGGGGAAAAAGAAGTTCTCCATTACAACTTCCAAGTTTTGTAAGGTTCCCACATCTTTTGTTCATGAGTTCCTGTGGCACCTTAATTAAAAACTTATGAAGGGTTATGTGGGCAAAGAACTGTGAAGGTGTGTCTCCGAACTACTGCAGGCTTATGTTCTATGATCGATTTTAATGCAAGAATAACAAGTTTTATCCTTGTGTCTGAGTAACATCTGGTCCTTTCTATAGGAGTGAAAGAGGCCATGGTGATTAAATATTTTTTTTCTCATGCTTCTGGTTTCAGTAACAACTATGCAAATTTTATATAGAGAGCAAAATTGTCAGTCAAGTTCTAGAATTCCTGGGATCTAGTTCTTTATATTAGATGCTTAAAAATGCAACAACCCCCCCTCAAAACAACAAAAAAACCCCACCTCCAAAACCAAAACAAAATCAGAAGAAGACTTAAAATAGAAGTATCAAATCATGATTGGAAGGAAACTCTTCTAGTGTTTTCTGTGTACCATCAGGTCTGGATTTATTTGCTTCTGGGAATAAGTCTGCTTAGGTCCTTTTGACAGGGGTGCTTGGTTCTCATTACGTAATGCTTGTCAGAATGGACTTTCTGAGGAATGTGGCTATCCAGATGTTCTTGACAGCATGAAACTTGTTCTTTAACATAGGAGAATCTCCAGATCTAGCTACTGTAGGATTAGGAGTGAAGCTCTAAACTGGGGTTCAAGGAAGAGTAGTATCAGCTGCCCTCAAAATTGTGAAGGCAATTTTAATAATGTATGATAGATTTTATACACAATATAAAATAGTTATTACAATGCACAGTATAGTAAGTATATTTTAATAAACTATATTTGATAGTTACATACTTCAATAAAATGCATAACAAATATTTTCTATTGTTTAGAGATTATGTATCATCTCTGAATTTCAACTTTAAACATAATTGTTTTAATTCAGGGTAGGTGTGGGAAAATACAAGCCCTATGGGCAGGTATCGTCCAGAAGTAAGGATGCTTATGGAAGCAAAACAGAGAGAACCCGAGGGAGTGGCCTGCAGTCGTATCAGGGAAGGGTTAAGTTGGATATTAGAAAGTTTCTTCACCCAGTGGGTTGCTGGGCATTGAAACAGGCTCCCCAGGGAAGTGGCACTAAACATGACAGAGTTCAAGAAGCATTTGGACAATGCTTTCAAGCACATGGTGTGCTTCTTGGGGGTGTCCTGTGCAGGGTCAGAAGTTAGACTTTGATCATCCTTGTAGGTCCTTCCAACTCAGAGGAGTTGAGCCTTATATACTGGCAATGCCTGAGCTTGGTATGAAACCAAAGCTGAAGTTGTAGATGAATTGGGTATTCAAGGTGCCAGAGATCAGTGATCACACTTGCCTAGATGTGATTTAACTTATATTTTTCTCCTGAACAGAATGCTGAACACAGAGTGGTTGAGGTTGGATGCGGTCTTGGGTGGTCATCTGGTCCAACCCATCTGCTTAGGTAGGGCTGGCTACCTGACTCAGGGCCATGCAGCTTTTGAGTATCTCCAAGGAAGGAGAAGAGACTCCACCTGGGCAATCTGTGGCAGTGCCCAGTCACCCTCATAAGTGTAAAATGAGTTCAGTCATCCTCACAGTGAAAAAGTGTTTCCTGATCCACAGCTGGAACCTTTTCTGTTCCAGTTTGTGCCCATGGCCTCTGGTCCTGCCACTGGGCACCACTGAAAAAGCGTCGCTCTGCCCTCTTTTTACCCTCTGTTCAGGTATAATACATTAGTAAGATCCCCTGTGAGCTTTCTCCAGGCTGAACAGTCACAGCTTCAAAGTCCCATCCATCATCTTTGGGGCCGTTCCTTGGGCCCTCTCCACTATGTCTGTACTGGGGAGCCAAGAGCTGGACAGGGGCACTCTAGATGGGCCTTCACCAGTGCTGAGGAGAGGGCCAAGAATGCCATCCTTACCCTGCTGGCAATCTGTCCTGTCACAAGGGCACTTTGCTGGCTTGTGTTTACTCAGTGTCTGCTAGAACTTCCAGGTCTGTTTCTGCCAAGTTGCTGCCAACTGGGGTGGCCCCAGCATCTACTGGTGCCTGTGGTTGTTCCTTCCCAGGGGCAGGACTTGGCACTTCCCCTTGTGTGGCTTTTATGAGGTTCTTGTTGGTCCTTAAAAAGGAGCTCATCCGTCCCTGGGTGGGCTCGAACCACCAACCTTTCAGTTAACAGCCGAACGCGCTGTCCGATTGCGCCACAGAGACTGATGCATAATGCTTTTCAGAGGAGTTGAATTCCTGTTTGTTTTTGATAGCTGCTGCTGGTGTCTGTACGTGCTGAACAGTGACAGACCAGTGCTGCAGGCACACTGCTGCAACAAACCTGATCTGTAACTGCATCAGAATACAGGAGGAAGAAATGCTGTTGCCTCCTGTGGGGTGTGAAAGATGAAATTCTTTGGATTTGAAGTAGCTGTTCCTCTCTACTGTCAGGACAAGAGTGCTCGGGGTCATGTGCTAGGCCATCTGTGAATGATTCCGAGATGGGTTAACAACACTGCATCTGTAGCCAAAGGAACAGAATGGCCCTGCAGTACCCATGTGCACGTTAATCCAATGAAGGCAAAACAGAGGTATGCTTCCGAACATGGATTGAGAGACATCCGAGATGTTGACTGCAGAATTCTCTGTGTCTGGGAACTGGGGATTAGAGGTGAGAAAGCTGTTGGACAGGTCTTAAGAAAGAGGGAAGATTTTTTGGTGAAACTCGTATTTTTATTTTAAGTTTTGTACCTCAAACAAAGCATTGGTAACTTCTGTAGTAGGCATACGTCTTTTTTACTGTCATTCACCAGCTGAGAGAATATGGAGCCTTCTGATCTGTGGTCCCTTGTGTATTGGTGGAAACCAAAGGATATGAAATACTGAGATATGTGACAGGAGCTGAAATCTGTTCAGTGCGTGAATCTGTACTTTGCTTATGTCTCCTTTCCTGACTGAAGAAAAGTGTTTTAATATCCTAGCCTTTCGGTTTTTTCTTACTTGGTGAAGGAAATACAGCAAAATATTGGCTTTGAAATGATTGAATTGCTTTTGAAAGTTAGGAAGCTTAATCTCTGCAATGCTGTACTTTGGAGCGCTGCTGACAGTGTTGGCGGTGAAGTGCTGCCGTCACAGCTGTGCAAGCATAGGAAGATGTGTGGACTTTAGAAGGAGTTGGAGCAATTTTCTTTTGGAGGGATAGGAACTAGTAGGTGGAGAAAAATTTACTTTCAGTAGCAGCAGTAGAGAGCCTTTCCTGTTGGGGAGCTTGACCGTGAGCATCTTGCTTTCCATTGGTGTTTTAAGCCATACTCTAAGGGAGTTTATGCCATGTGCCTCAAAGCTGTGTGACAGCTCTGTCCCACGGGGCACACTGGGGTCTTACTCTTCCAGCTGCTCCCCTCAGGAGCTATAGGGAGTGGTACTTGACTGCTGTCTGGCCTACACGTGCTGGTGCCTTGCCAAGGTCCCTGGTGTGAGGCGAAGGTAGACATCCAGGGTTCATCCTGAGCTGGATTTGAAGGATAAGTGGGCTGTAAGGACGTGGGAGCTAAAATGTTCTCATAGGTAGCAAACTTTAAATGTTGTTATAGGGAACACATGGAGGAGTCCAGAAAGTTGCAGAGCCAAACTTGCTTTTGCAGGACTTAAAGATTTTTAGTGGAGCATTAATAATGGTCTCTCAATTTCCAGCATAATCTGTTAGAGCACTGACAGCATTCAAGCTTTGTCAAGAATGTTTGAATTAACAAATTGTTGATTTTCAGGACTGCAGCCATTACTCATACAGGCTTTTCTATAACTTGAAATGTTTGAGTTAAGGCTTGTAGGAGAGAGAAGGCTTACCAAATTAGATCTAGTTGTAAAAGTGTTAAGACACAAAGACCCTTTCTCAGGTCTGTGAAATGGCTGCAATAACATTGCTATTGCCGCATTTTGCCGTTTCTTGGTGTAAACCAGAAGATGTAACAGCACCCTTTTGTTTTAGATGTAAATGTCTGTGCCTCCCTCCCCATGTGTAGCAGTTGAGGCAGAAAGAAAGAGTGTGGAAAGCATCAATTGACTGTTACTGTTACGCAGTTACAGTGTTACAGGTCAGGTACCGGTGGCAGGCTGGCTGAGACAATGTAGGTCTCGATAGCTGACTGTATCCCTCAGGGTATTTCTCTCTCCTAGCATTGTGTGCTAGCTGGTAAATGGAATGAAGGAAACTTCTGTTTCACAAGCAAGTGTGATGAAATATGATGGAGTGACTAACAGATTTCTGTGGATTGAGCCAGCAGGTGAGCTGGGAATATCCTGCCTGCTTCCCTTTTGTGTAGAGAGGAAAGGCAAGCTGTGTGAGGCAGCAGCAATGAAAGAGAAGTGCAATGACATTTCCCCTGTATGTTGCGGGTAGACAGCAATGACACCTGAAGGCCTGCAATGATGTGCTTCCTTTCTCTTGCACTCAAAATATGACTAGCAGTCTTCTCAGCAGAGGGGCAATTATTTGCTATATATTTCACAGTGGTAGTCAGAAGCAATAAAAGCAGTGAAATGCATTTGCTGTGCCCTCCAGAGAAGTCAAAATTAATTGACAGTATACAGATTGGAACATTTTGTCACACTAGCTTAAATTCTGAACATGTTTTTGTTTGCAGAAAAACATAAAGCTAGAGTAAGAAAGGACTAAGACACCACAGTAGTAGCTCTCTCTACCTTAAGAAAGGATCAAGTATACTCGAAAAAATTAATGTATTAAAAATATTCTTACAAGAAATCCAACAGTGAGGATTTTATTGCCTCCAGAAATAACCTCCACTGTTTTCAGAATCTTAATAATGGAAAGCTTGTCCTTTTGGTTAACCTTTATTTCCTTTGCTGTAATGAAAGTATGTCACATTAGCTGGAGCTTTTACTGAAACCTGTGTTTACCAGGCAATGCCTCTGTGTTCAGTGGAACTGGGCTGAAGGTGGTTTCATTTTTGATGTAAAATGAAGAAGCAGTTGCCTTTCCTTCTGAACAGGATAGCTGCTTGTTTTCTTTTTGGGTAATAAATACAGAACTAGCAATGTATGAAGAGACTCTCTCTGAGCCTGAACCTCTTCTTTTAATGCATCATTCTATGGAAGTAAACCACATCCAAAAGCTTAAACCTGGTAATAATAGACTTAGTTCTGAGTGTGGCTCTGAGGAAGCTTAGCTTCTCTATGTCTCTTTTTTTTTTTTTTTTCCTTTTTTTAATATATACAGGAAAAAACCTCTAAGACTTTTTTGTTCACTAAAACATGAGATTTTAGTTTCATGATCCTCTGGTAGTCCACTTATTTCAGAATGTCTACTTGAAGTTTTCTCTCCTAGCTGAGTCCTAAAAGGCTGTGATATTGTTAGTAGAGCTGAGGAAAATCCTTGGGGATGATCAGCCCCAGTTGTGCCCTGCTGCAGTGCAGCAGGAATCAAATCAGTGGACTTGGAACTGTATGAAAGCATGTTAAGGGAAAACAAATGCTGAAAAGCTCCTAATTTTTCTGGCATGTTTGAGTGTTTTTTCTATCTATAAGTAAATCATGTAATCACATAATAATGTTTCAGTTCAGTTATTTAAATTAATGTTTTCTCTTTTGCTTCATGCTTGTGCTGCTGTCTTGATCCAGGCCTGCACTTGCTGCCTCCAATGTACTCTTCTGCTGTGTTTAACCCTGGCAGTGTGTTGCAGTTCAAGTCTTTCAGAGTGGATGTTACTAAAATGTTAGTGACCACATGTAATTGATTAACATCAGTGTGGTTTCCCTACACTTAAGGGAAAGTTCTTGGTCTAATGTTAATTTAGTAATAAAAGGAGATCACATTGGAAACATTTAGGGATGTCTAGTCTTACAGGCAGGGCTGAAAATGTGAAAGGAGCAATTTACATGCTGCTGAGACAGCAACATAGTTTAATGGTAGCTGGTCCTGAAGTATACTGTGAGATTTTGCAATTACTTGCAAGCACTCACTGTCTCTATTGCAAGAAGGATTGCTTTGGTTATCTCTAATAGAAAATCTATTGCATAAACCAGTTACTATCTGCTAGCAAGGGCTTATGTAACTTCTGAATGTTTTGCTGCTGAAATAACACTCTAGAAACATGTACTGTTTGAAGGGGAGTGCTGTCTTCTCCCACAGAAGAGACAGAAATCCATCCTACGCTGTCAGAGATATCCGTGATGATAGAAGGGCTGGAAGTGCTCTGCAGCTTAACCTAGGTCTGTAGAGCAGAAAAAAGTCTTTCGAGTCCATCCTTGCAAGCAGTAGAGTGCACTCTTCATCCCCCTTGATCTCTAAATATTTTTACAGAATAACCAATGTGGCAAAATGTGGTAGCAAATTAGGGGTGGGGGCAGACTCTGGAATGAAAAGGTATGCCTGTGAATGTTAACGAGAATCTGCTCCCTTTTGCTTCCTCTACACCTAAACTGCTTTCAAATCAAATGGGCATAAAGGCCCCCCTTCTGGACTATGTCATTGCTCAAGTGCATATGTGCATTGTATGAAAAATTATACCTAATCATATGTAAAATAACTTTAAGATATGAGAATTTGCATGTGTTCTTGTGCTCTGTAACTTTTGCCTCCCTTACAGTCTCTACTGTAGGCTTTGCAAGAGTTAAACAAGTTTGCCCCTGAGAAGAATTCTTTCTTCCAGAGACTTTGTATTTTAAATGACCTATTGAAAACGTCCCCCTTTGCCTGTATACAACTGATTTTTTAGAAGTCCTGTCGAATTTCCTAATCCCATTTTCATCTTATGGTGCAATTTACTTTTATCCCCAAACCCAGTTCTCCAAATTTGCCAAAGAGAACATTGGGCACTATAGAAAGACCATTTTAAATGAAGCTGTTTGGAGGAACCTGTTAGAAAAGTAAAACAGCAGAATAAAATATTTTTTTGTGTCTTATATATGTAAAAAAGATCTTTCTTTTATCCTCCGATTACAGATTAAGTGGATCCTTGAAACCACAGTCTCTTTTTTTTTAATTTTATCTCTCAGTTAATAGGGGGCAATGACAGTACTGGAATTTTTATTTAAAAGCTGATATGAAATTATAATAATATCTTCTCAGACATAACTAAGAAATGCTGCTAAATTACACTCTCCAAGCTAGTATGAGAGAAAGAAGATGATATATGTGTCTTGGGCAGCTGCAGCTGTCCATTACCTTTGCCTTGTGAGTTCTCCGCAATCATTAGCTCTCTAGTGCTTAGAGATAGGCTTGTGGAATCACTGCAAGGTGGGTCTTGATTGCTGTAGAAGCATTTAACTGGGAAAAGTCTTTTGAGTACTTGGACGCAAATTATTTGTGTAAAATCTCACAAGGACAGAGAAACCAGAAGCTTGAAATAACTTATCTGAGTTCCTGCTTAGTGTCTGTGTTGCCAACCAGCTCTTTCCCCCCAGTTCAGTGGTTGTAGCTTCCCCATAATAGTTCACTGATGCTTTATACAAGCTTCATTTGGGTGCACTGGTCATTAGAGGAAATAAGGATTATGGCCTGACTCTGGAGCAATTAGTTTGTGTACCCAGGGCTGGCTGTGCACTGCTGCTCTAACGATATTGGGTTTGGAAATGCTTCCTCTGGATTAGAGCAGATTTCAGTTACAGTTCTGCTCTTGGAAAGAATGATCTAGAGAACATGTTCTGGATGTATTCTGCTTCCAGTGATCTCGTTTTACAGAATTGTGCTACTGTCTGAGGTTCCTCATTGACATTTATGTGGTGAGCAATGTCAGTTTAATCTATGGAGCATAGGGATTATGGATACAATGTAGTGTGGACTTTTTCTTTAGACTATGTGATTATGATATGTCAAGCTCCTAAAGAACTGCACCATTTCTTCCTTCACTTATTTTGTGTTTGCCCCAAAGAAAGAAGGCAAATTTTAATCATAAGACCCATTTTCAATTTAATTCTGCCAGCTATTCTACCTCCTGGCCAATCTCATTTTAAGATTTAGGCTCTTGACTCATCATTTTCATTCTGGGAAATGGTCTGGGATTAATGGCTGTATAGCTGCAGATTTTATACTTTTTTTTGAATACTGATACAGGACCATAACTTCTCCACTTTCTGGAAGTTCAGTGGAATTCAGTATTCATTAGACGTAGCTATCAAATGACATCATCTCAGCTAAATGTTGTAGGATTCTTGGACGCAAGTTACCTTAGTCTAGCTAGTATAACTTAAAAATGTAGGTTTAATACATAGTAGCTGTTCATTTCTAGTAGGAATTTTTTAACATTCTCTCCAGTTACTAGTGGATTTAAAACTCTTTCATGTGGAGGAGGAAAAAGAAGAGCTCAGGTGAGACAAAAGGAGGTAAACATTTGACCAGTGATTACAACCTCTTGTAAGCCCCAGAAGGGCTGGGGAGCTCAGGCTTGCTAGTAGAGTGTCAGTGTGAGCTGCTGGGAAGGGACTGGAAGGACACTTGCCTTCTTTCATGCTGATCATATTCCTTCCAAAAATGTTTATGATTTTTGGAATCTAGTGATTTAAATGCTCAAGTTGAATATTGTGTCCTAGGTCATAACAGGAGTTGGGAACTTGCAGGAGTCCTGTGTTCACACAAATGCAGTGTCTTGGTTTGCTGATCATTCTCCTTTCATAGGCAGTCCTTACCTGAAAACTTGCTTTTCTATCAAGTGTAACACAGAAACTTGTGGAAGGATTTCTCTTTCAGAACAAAAGCAAAATCTCTCAGCAAAGTTCCCTGATGTTGTGCAAATGCAGCTTTTTTTGCCTTACAGATGGAAAAATTGAATCTCTGTGTATGTCCTGGCTTCAGGCTTAAGATAGAATATATTTTCATTTATCTTAGCATATTAAAAATCACACCTTTAGTTAAACTGGTTCAAGCTGCCACAAACAGAAGGCCAGAGATGGAGCACACTGAGTAACTGCCTTAAAACTGAGAAAAAAATGATTACTTTATCCTATAGTGGATGAATGGCTCCAGCTGGCTTTTATTGTATCGTACAAGAAACCTTTGTCTGAGGCAGTGTCAGGATTAACAGCTTGGCTGGTTTGTTCACTTTCTTGGAATGCTACTTCCTCAGTCTGACTTCCTGGATGCTCTGAAAATTACTGTAAATTCATAGGTGAAAAAGTAACTTCCACAAAGAATAGCTCACCACAATAGGCAGTTTTCTGCAAAGCAGGGAAATTCTCAAAAAAAGTTTTGTATCACAGAGTGAACCAAGGGAGATAAAGAAATGCAGGGAGGCAGGAGGAGCAGAACTGTTTTTGGATTAAGTGCTTTTCAAGGTCTCTTCCATAAGATGGCAGCAGCTTATTTTGCAAACTGGGATGGGAGACTGATGTGAAAGGCTATCTGCTGGAAGGTCTACAAAATAGGCATTCAGTCTTTGGCTTTAACTCCAGTCACTTTGTACACATCCCTAAAAACTGTCCCCATATAAATCAGTTGTGAACCTTACTCTATGTACAAATCTATTTTCCATTGTTTGGTACAGTGGTGATTTTGTTGGTGGGGTTTTTTTTTTGTTTTTTTTTTGTTTTTTTAAGTGTAGACACAGATGCTGAGGCAAACTCACCAACAGAGTTGTTAGTATCAAATGACACTTTTGCATTTGTAAGGATTTAGTGTGCAGGATGTGGGGAGAGTGACAGGGTTGTTTGACCTATTTTGATGGTTTTTAAGTGTTTCACTTTGGGTAGTTATTTTGGTAATAACTGACCAAAGCAACTTGAATTCTGTGAACAGAATAGGTAGAAAAACATTTGGGATTCGGTTTCATGCCACTGAACTGTTTCAGTGGATTCAGACACACCTTTTCTTTTGAAGAGGGAGATTGTGGAGAGGGGGGATTTTTTTCCTAACATAAAACAGTGGAAGGAAAAACATTTCAGAAGAACTATTTTCAGAAGTCTCATGACATAAAGGATTTTATACTTCAGCTATTTTCACTTTCCCTTCTAAATGTTTTCCACATTTTCAGTGATACCACAGTGATGTGTGCAATACATTTGTGCAGCTTCTTTCATGTATTTTTCTCTGCAGGTGAGTGTCAGACACTTACCCAAGCACTTAAGAGTCATAAACTGCTGTGATACCCACTAATAGGAGATTCTATTTAAGTGCAAATTATGAAAAATTTTCTCAGTGTTTGTGCTTATTCTGAATAGCTGGATTACATGGGAGGAATGAAAAGCAGCCTGTTTTTGTTTTCCCTGGTGTTTATACTTACTGGCTCATGTTAGTCATATGTTTCGGTTTCCTGTGGCCCCTTAGCATCCAATCTATCAAGTGCACAGGAGTCACAGTAACAAAGTTGTAAACTTGAAGAGTGGAAGGAAAACTGTGGTATTTGCCTTTCATTAATTATTCAATTAAACTGTTTAAGTTCTGTGATTCTGATTTCTGTGTGTTGATGTGTTGCAATACAGCCCAAGTGGGGTCCATCATGAGCCAGTTCTGACATTGCTCCCCTGTCCTCTAATGCATACTCTGGCTTGGTGAGTCCCCCAGGGCTGGATCTTGTCTAGAAGTGAATGGGCCGAACACATAAAGTGTGAGCAGTTTCCACAGACATCCTGGGAAAGAGATGTGCCCAAATAACTAATGACAAGGGTTGGATAGTCCTAGTCCCGGAGGAGAACTTGGGTGTTTAGAAGCCAAGAGCATCTCTTAATTGTTGGACCTGCTTTTATACTGAAACCATCAGCTGAGATGAGTTGCTTTGGCCCTTTTTTCTTTCTCTGAATTGTGCCCCAAGTTGAACTAGGAGTTTAAGCTCACAAATTTTGGCCAGTGGTAAAATTTAAAGTCTTCAAAGAAGTTATGCTTGGCAGAAAGTGCAGTATTTTAAAGGGTCACTTCATTGTTACTGGTGTGCAGTGTGTGTGTTGCCTGATTTATACCAAGGAGACTCCTGGAATGTATCCTCGTGACTCCTTTCTTTCTTTCCAATTAACTTCAAAGAAATAAAAAGAGAGATGAAAGCAAGTTATTTGAATAATATTAGGAATTTATTTATTCTAGAAAGGTTCATATTATTTCCAAGAGTCCATTTTCTTTCACTTTTGGAATGGAGTCTTTTTTACCTCAAATTATTTGCATTATGATAGCATCCAGAGCCTCTGGTCAAGATGGCTCCAGAGGGCTTGGGGAACAAACTAGGTGAAATGAAAAGTAATGAGAGCAGTTTGGAGTGTATGTGGAGCACTGAGTGTGCAGAGTTGTCTTGTGGCACTGAGCACAGGAACAGATCAACAGTGAGCTGGAGCCTGGATCGGGAGGACCAAGTTCAAAGTAAAGTGCCTGATTTATTCAGTTTAGGTGGAATGAATGAGGCTGAGAGGGATGGCCCAACATGTAGCTGAGTGTTAGGCTAAGGATAGGGCTTTTCATGGCCACAAAAACTGCTTTTGATTTTCTTTACTGTAACTTTTTTTTTACAGAACAAGTTGATGACAATGATTTTTGGTCAGTAACTGATTCCTTGGAATGAATAGTTTTAAGTCAATTGAGTATCAGATGTTGCCACGTATTACTTTGTTTTGCTGTTTAGTCACAAATAACTCATGACAATATTTTATATTAAAATACACCATAATTTACTGCTAGCAAGCATGTAATCCCTAAGAGACAGAGTGGCATTCAGCCTATATGTTCTTTGGTCCGTTCTGTATTGAATCTAACACAATGGGTGCAGCTGAATGATTTAATGTCATCCTGAAAGAATTCACACAGGCTGCTGAAAAAGAAAACAGGCCGTGAAAATAAATTGTAACTGTGTTCTTAAATAGAGGGATACAATGAGCACCAAGTGTGTGTAATGCTGTTCCCTGCTGAACTTTTTCAACTATCTTGAAGCCTTCACCTCCTGTGGGATAAGAAGAAAAAAAAGAAAAAAGGCATCCAGTAGGGTAAATTCTGCTAAACAGTAAATTCTGTGAAGTGCTCCTTTCATGTCAGACAGGTGGAAGTTCAGGATTCCAGTACAATCCAGGAGAAATGTGAGATTCCTTCCAAGCATGAAGATTTTCTGTTTATTGGCACAATGCTTTAAGTAAGAGAGAGAAATCCAATAAATCTGCTAAAATCTCTCTGCTGGATGGAGGTAACTGGGAGAATTTTGAAGTCTGTTGTGCATCAAAGCAGTTTGCTAGTTCACTGGCTGTTTGTGGGCTGGGTGAAAAAAAGTCATGGAGCTGATCAGTGAAATAGATTGACCTGCAGTGCTGTAGGCCAGAGCTGGCATTTGGTACAAATATGCATATTCCTGTAGCCAGATCCTGACTTGACACTAGCGCTTGGTGCTGGCATTTTTTTTTACAGCAAAACCGATAGAAATTCAGTGTTTTACTTGATAAGCCAAATTATATGTGGAAGCACAAAGGATTGATATTTGTTTCATTAGAGGAGAGAAATAGCTTACACAGTCACCTCTGGCTTGCACCACTTTCAGCAAACTGATTTTGTTTTGATTTTGGGGAGGTCGTGTTTTAAATTTGTCAGTATTCAACTCAGAGAGGCTATTTACCTTTTATTTACTGTAGAAATTGTGTGATTCCTTGCATTAGGAGGTTCATTAATTCTACTCTAAGTATGTCAGAAACCTACTAAAAAGGGTTCAAAAAAATTCCATGCCAGATATTTCAATGTACTTTAGATGATTTATTTTATTCTATTTGTAGCTTATTTTATTTAAAATTATACTTGAATGCTTTCCTGAACATGGGCCTAAATACATAATTTTTATTTCAAAAACAATGGAAGTAACTTCAACCAATACGTGGAAGGGTATTGCTGAGCAAATGTAATGCTTACTACATGGATTTGTATGCTGCTCTTGAAATAGAACCTATGGCAACCCTAAATCAGGGATTTTTGTACTGTCGTTCCCAGTGCTGCAATAGTATCTGCTTGTTAGGAAGCTCACAGTCCCACTGAGCTCTGGGGGCTTTGTGTGAGCTTGAGGATCTGCACCAGGGTGAACTCTGTTGCAAAGGGGGAGGCTGCAGTAGTTGAAAATGAAGCAACAAGATGGAATTCAGAAAATGTGAGTCCTCTTGTAGCATCTCTTGCTCAGGGGAATGACATATTTATGGCTGCAAGGGTTTAAGTAGGTTGCTATTTACTAGTCTTCTACTATATAGTGAAAAGATAGTTAAAAATGGACTAAAGAGGCAAAACAAACAGAAAACAAAAACAGAACCTTGCCTTGGTGGGTTGGTACAGGCTGATGTCATTCTGTTTCTTGGAGAAAGTGGTACCAATAAAATACGTACTAGTAAGAAGCCAATTTATGTACCAGAAATGACTACATGTGTTATATAATTAGAATACCTGCCCCAACTTCTGAAACCTATTGCTGCTGGGCCTGCTTTTAATCTAGCATCATCTCTTCAGCTTACAAGATGAAATGTAGCTGGGGAGCATTATGAGAACCAGATGGAAAGCCTGGCTGGCAGGGATGGAGACTACCTTGGCTGAATGTGCTCTGTACCTTCGAATGATACCTTAATCCATGATAAAGACAGACAGCTCACTTTTCCAAAATCAAAACCATATTCATCAATGGTAGCCTCTTTCCAACACAGTACATGCTACTGCTCAGAGAGATGCTGTCTGGAACAGCTTGATACAGGCAGAAGAAGATGACTACACATGGATAAGATAAAATCATTCAGCTACCTAATAAATAAATTTGAAAGATGTTCTAGGATGATGCAAATTTAAGTACTAACTTGATTTATTAACCCAGGGGGATGTTTGCTCCACCTTTCAGTCACTGAATCCTGATTTATTGTACATGTTTTTAGTTTTGGGGGTTTTTTTCCCCCTTTTTAAGAAAGAAGACCTTTAAAATGTAGTTAGTTGACCTAGTGCCCTCTGTCCAGCTAGCTTCATGCTGCTTAAATTAATACAACTCATTCAAAAATGTAGCTCAATGAATGGGTTTTTAAATCAGCAAGGATTCAGTTTTGGTAACTGAATGTTATTCCTACGTGGTAGAATACCAGTAGAAGTAAAGTCAATAAACTCTGAAGGCAAATATATTAAAGAATTCTTATGCATCATGATTTGCCTCTTGCCATCGAGGGAAAAGATTGTATTTTATACAGGAACTGAGATGTTTCCCTTTCTGTGGTCCTGTGTGAATTTAAATAAAGCAGCAACTAAGAGAAACAAGAGTTCCATAAAGAAAGCCTTGTTGATAATTATAGAGTGGTTGTAAGCGTATGTTCCTAGCCTTTATGTTTCTTGTTCAGAACTTTATTATGGATCTTTAAGTTTCAAATGACTCTTGATACTTTGCATGTGTGAGACAGGTTTTCGGTAAATAAATATAACCTATTATTTTGGGACAATACTTCAAATGTATATTTTAAAGGGTATATTCTTTGTTTGACCACATACAGCTCCTATAAATCTATAAGCTAACTATTTTAAATCGGATTATAAGATTGTAAACAGGATGGGATAGAGCTAGAGGGAGAAATAAATACTGTTTCTAGTTAATGGTTCTAGTTCTAGCAAATCGCCCATACATGAAGCAGTTAGAAGTTATGAATTAGTTGTTCAAAGTTATCATCATGGTTGGAGTAAGAACAATTAACCACAGAAATATAAAAGGTTGTATGTGTTTGCTAAATCACAGGCTATATTTATGTTTGCAGAAAAGTAAGAATCTTTGACAGCCTTCTTTTGAACAGCATAATGTCTTTATCATCTGTATATTCCAGCAGGAGCAGAAATTGATTGAGGAAAATGTGAAACTTAGTTAATCAAGTTCTGCAAAGACAAAATACTTCTTTGGCTAGGATTTTGCCTGCAGCTTTTTTAAAGCTTCTTGAACTCCAGTGGTGGCATTTTTATAGCCCTGCACATGTGAGCAACTTGGTGGTACTAGTAACCTTCAAAAGTATGGCATTCACTGATTTGGAAGAAAAACTTCATGTAACCTCTCTTCTTTCTAGGTAATGTTCTCCTTGTCAAACAATTCGTATTTAACTCAGTGTCCTTAACACTAAGGCTGTGACATATGCAGCCAGTACTCTGTGTTAAATACTGTAGTATTTGAACTATTGTGTGTGTTGGTGAATTATTTTCACAAACCATTGATTCAAAAGGCTGTGGACTTAAGAACAGGATGTTTTGAAACTTTGAAGGCTTAACAAAAGACCCTCAATCCACCAGAAGAGTGGGTCTTATGGGCAGTTTGTAGTGCTGCTGCCTATGGCATTTGATGGATATCCAGATATAAGAATCATAGTTCTCTTTTCTCTGTAGTTTATTATGTCCGTGTTTTGCTGGAACTGGTAGCAAAATTAATCGTATCAGTCCTCTGGGCTTTTTAAAAATATATATAAAAGGTTAAGATTTCAGATAACCAGGTCTCAATATGTACTCCCTCTGTTTTGAACTCACAGTATCTCTGTTTGCATATGACACCATGTATTTCTTTATTTATTCTTTTAGTCAAGGAAGAGGAAGAATATTCAAAGCCTACTGTAGGTTATGACAAATAAAATTACCAATTTCTCACATCTGAAAATCCAAGTGCCCATAGTCTGGCTGGTTCAGATTTGTTCTTTCCAAAGATGTTATGTTGCTCCTTATTCATGCTTCATTTTAGATTCCAGTCTTTTAAAGACTGCTATCCTACTAGTATTTACAATTCATTTTATCGCACATACTTTATAATTTAATCCCACTCAGAGTTTTCAAAGGGGCTTAGACTATAAGTAAAAGGGCAGTGTCAACTATTAACATCTACAACTTAAACCAGACCTGATACAGTAAAGGGTAAAACATCGATCACAAGATGCTTGTGGAACTTGCCCTTGCACGGTAAGGCAAATCTTACAGGGAGATAGAGCTTTGTTTTGTTCTGATTCCTCAGAATGCCTTGAGCAGTGGTTACCCTTCTGGCAATGCTGCACTGAGAAAAGAGGTGGCAGAGCACTTCTGGAAGGTTGGCTCACACCCAAACCCAGCAATAGACAGGAGGAAGAGAAGGTTGATGGTCTGTGACAGAAAATCTAACAGGGAGGAGAAGCACAGTCCTGAGAATAAGTTACAATTAAACCTGAGGCAGTGCAGAAAGGGAAGCTGTGAATGGCATTGGCTGTGGAGACATGCAGGGCCAGAGCTAAAAATGGTCTAATTTTTTTTTTGTAGCTGTACTGCCTGTGCCTCAAAGGAATGTTTTGCATGGCTTAAGGCAATGCTGAAAGCAGGAGATAGTGAGAACATAAGTTGAGTCCTCTACATCTCTGTCAATGTTCTCTGCCTGTAACTTACTTCATATACAATATGTTTCAGTACAACGACCACGGCTAAAGTGAATTGTTCCACAAAGAAGAAAGCTAAGCTTTTCATCATCTAATTAATATTTCCTGAAGAGTTGATGATGTCTCCTGAGCGGAGTTGTGGTCTTTCTGCAAGAAATCATGCCGTTACTGACCTTAAACTGACAAGTGATGTTTCAAACAGGAATACTAGCATTTAGGACAACGATGGTGTGTGCTACAAAGCACATTCTTGGGTGCTCTGCAGATAATAATCTCTGAGTTACTCATGATGATAATTTTTGGGAATTTTAGAATGTCTCAGTACATATGCCAGATTCCTGGATTTTGACCAAGAGGGTATTATAAATAATAAATGTCAGTATCATAGCCATCCACTGTAGCTAACTACTGTCTTGGATGCAGATTAGTTTGTGCACTTGTATTGCACCCAGACATATACAAAGTTTAGATTTCTCTTGAAAGTGTTTGGTGTTTTGGTAACTAACTGAATGAATAAACATATAATCTTTCAGGAGCTGGCAGAACAGCACCAAGTTCTAGTTACCCTCTGTTTCTCTCCACCCCTTGGCTCTCAGCATAATTGAAGACAACTGCTCTGGCCACTCAGCATCTGCAAGATGAAATTCTACATCTTCCAGACGTGGCACCCTGTTGCCAGCACTTTTCTTACCCTTTGGTATGCTCTGGGCCTCTGCTTTGGCCTCAGAGTTGTTTGCCTGGCTCGAAGTCAGCTGCTGATGCTCTTTTAGCCATGGTGCATAGTACTGGATTCCTTTGTTGCTCTCTGTGATACTATGGAAAGGGAAGAGAATGGGGAATGCTATGAGAGACAGTTACATGGAGCTAAAAGTATACTAATTTTATTTGGAAACATATCCAGAGCAATCTAGTTCTTTCACAGATTATATCAAGATTTTTTCTGTGATATAGGTGAAAGTAGAAGAACACACACTGCCATCATGTCAGGTCTAATATGACCTGCGTGTTTCCGTAACAGCAGCAGTTCATTTTCTCTTTTAAGTAGAATGGTGTTACCAAGAAATTGTTATTGTTAATATTTGCATAGAGCAGGTTAAATCTTTTAAGTGGCTTCATGCCATTAAGTAGAAATGTAACCACTCCAGTGTAACAGTTTGTCCACACAGAGGAAAAATCACCCTTTAACCCCCCGGCACCAGTCCCACATTAAAGCTAAACTGCTGTAGCAGATTGAAATGGCATGACTCACATTTTTAAACAAGGCATGTGCCCAGACTGGCACAGGACACACAAAAATAATTAAATGTAGTCTGACAAATAATATATAATGCAAGATTGAAGGGATGAGTTTAATATACCAGAAGTGCATGAGAAGACATAAGCAGACTTTCAATATCCAATGTTTTCTTTAGTAAGTCATACCAGGACAGCTCACCACAAATGCCCAAGAAAATCTGTTACGGCGTGCGTATACAGAGTATGCCTAGTCTAGAGTATTTATACATCAATACACTCTAGAGTAGAGGCCTCTTAATTGACTTTTTTACCTTTACAGATGCAATGCAAGAGACAAGACCACCACAGCCAGCCTTGGCTGCAATGAGTGCAGCAGTGATTTGGGCTGCAAGGCCAGTGCTGAGGCTGGCTGTATGGGAGCCTCAAATACTAATTAGTGTCTTAGAGCTAGTTTCAGAACTGCAATGTCTTGTTTCCACTCTGGTTTCATATAATTGTTTTATATATCTGAAACTTTGATAACTGGCCACATTAAAAGCCCACTTTAAAGTGAAATCCATATATTTCTCAATGAAAAGATTTTGATTTAATGGTTGCCTAACATCATGTGTCTGATATCATTATGCATTATTTTTACATAGTAACTGACTCTCAAATATGATGGTGCTGTGAAATAATCGTGTGATTTAGTAGAAAACTATGAATTGAGGATGGGGGCCTCCAACAATCTGTGTTTAAGCACAGGTGAAGTGACTGACCCTGATCCTCTCATAGTTATGCCATTTTTTGGTTTTCCATTTTGAGGAAAGCTGCACAGAAAAATCTTTGCTGTTAGTTATGTGTATATGCACGTATTTACTTCCAGCCCAATTGCTGGCAGTGTTACAACGCATGAAATAATCACATTTTTAAAAGTTGCTTTTAAACATGATATTAAAAACATAAAAAAAGAAAAATCCTCCTCCCCACAAAACCGTATAAAAAGTCATGGGGTGGCTTTTCCAATAACATCTTGAACTTGTAATTCTGTAGTGTTGTCCCTGAGCCATTAATGAAATCCATATTGCAGGGATGGTCTTGAAGTAATGAAGGCAGGGAAAAACAGCTGTATTTGCTATCCTGTGGCTCTGTGTTTTTCATTATGTTCTCCTTATTTTTGTTTTGGGGTATATTTTCTGGAGCAAACAACCTCCCTGGGAATGGTTTACTGCAGAGACCAGATTGAATTCCTGGTGCTGGCTCTCCAAGTGGTGTCAGATGTGACACCACAACCTGTTAAGTGAAGTACCAAGGTGCTCATAAAGGAGGAGCAGCGTTTTCTGTGAGTGAAAGTTCTGGCACAAGTATTTGACTGAATGACTGTAAGTATTATTACTGAAAAACCAACCCAACCAGCAAAATACTGCCAGAGTTACCCTAATGATCCAATGAGCACTCACATAGCTGATGATCAGGACAGGTTTATCCCCTCTCTAAATAACACATTGGAATAGTATTAGCTAACTGTCTGTAGCCTGGCTGGGGTGTCTCTGCCCAGACACATAATTGGTGCTGTCACCTCTCATGCTGTATGGTATGCAAAGCTGATGTCTATGAACTTTGCCCATATGTTTTTTAAATGCACTGGACACAGTCAGACTTGAATTCTGAGCAAATAGTGATGGCTCAATTAATAATGGACTGCAAAAGCACAAAGTTAAAGCATGTTAGAGTGCATGCATTAGCAAAATGGTTTTTCAACAAGCTGTCAGCCAGCATACGTAAGAAAAGTAAAACTGCTATGGTAGAGACAAAGAGGTTCCACTTAGATAACTAAATCCTTGATCAGGTTTGCAAAACTGGATTTACTTTTGTTTTTCCTCATTTCATGTAATCAGTGTCTGTCTATAGGCGCTGTGATTGGAGCTCATGAGGACAAAAAGAGCTCAAGAGAAGGGTTTAATCCCATTCAGCTGTCTATAGTATGCAAAGAAATCCTCCCCCTGATGGAAGACTACAAAACTGAAATAGAATTATTAGACACTGTCTATGTTTTTAAAGGATCAAAACAATATAGGCACATCACTGCTTGATTTTCGGTTCTCTAGTAACTAATTTCTCCCAACCTGAATCTGCACATTGGTAATGCAAAATGTCTTACCTCACATTAAAGTAAGAGTGTTTATTTATGCAGCTTCATTTCCAATAAAAGCTATGCTTTACAGTGCATTATAGAGAATGACAGCGGTGCACTGAATTGCAAGGTCAGGCTATAGATCATACTCACTCTGCCAAACACCCAGTAAGGAATTTTGGAGTAAGCTGTAATAAAGGGCTGAGCAGTGAGCAGAGCCAGAAACAATACAGGTTAGAAAAATGTTTGGATTATTTAGTGAAAGAAGAAAGAGTTTGACTTATTAGGGAGGCTTTTCCTACCATATACATTCTGGGTCCAGGTCCTGGAAAGAAAGTTTGGGATGGAACTTCCTGTAGTTGACCCTAATCTGTCCTCAGAGCCTCATGCATCTTCCTCTAAACTGAGGAGTATGGAGTGTGTTTGAAGATCTAACTAGCAGTTTATGCTCCGCACTGTTACATTACCAGACTCCTGCCTTTTTCCATTCTGTATGTGAGTCTACATGTCTGGTGAAAGGTGAAGTGTCATCCTCTGCACATAGATTAGGTGTGTGCTACTGTGCAGCTGAAAGCAGTGGATCTAAGTAGTATGGGTGCCTTATTCCGTATGTTTGCCAGGGTAATCTGTCCTCCAGAAAAAAAAAATCACCCTAAGACAGAGAGAATGACAGAGGTAACACTACGCAGTCCAACCTTTGGTTGAACACCACCTCGTCAACTAGACCATTGCACAAAGTGCCATGTCCAATTGATTCTTGGACACTTTCAGGGATGGTGACTGCACCACTTCCCTGGGTAGCCCATTCCAGTTCTTAACCACCCTTTAAGGGAAGAAATTCTTCCTGATGTCCAAACTGAACCTCCCCTGGTGCAGCTTGAGGCTATTTCCTCTTATCCTGTCTCTAATTGCCTGAGAGACCAAACCCCACCTGGCTACAACCTCCTTTCAGGCAGTTGTAGAGAGCGATGAGGTCTCCCCTGAGCCTCCTCCAGGCTAAACAATTGCAGTTCCCTCAGCCACTCCTCGTACGACTTTACTCTCTAGACCTTTCACCAGCTTTGTTGTCCTCTCCCAGACACACTCCAGCACCTCAATGTCCTTCCTGAACTGAGGGGCCCAGAACTGGACACAGTACTTGAGATGCATCCTAACCAGCGCAAGTACAGAGGGAGGAATATCACAGCCCGTTTATCTGGTCCAAGAAATAAATGGAGATGTTTTTGGAGCATGGATCCAAGAGACCAGCTCTACACAGTAGTTACCCTTTCTCAATAGTTTCTTGAATTGCCAGACAGCATGGATAATGTCTTCAGTGTGTTAAGCTGAAAATGCTATTTCATGTAAAATCATGTGGGCACAGTGATGATCTGCCAGAGGTCTTCTCCAACCTTAATGATTCTATGATTTTGTGGGCAGTGCCCAGCTATACTGAGCTGTCTACTAATGTGTGACCTATACATGCTAAGGCTGATGTTAGGTGTTCCTGGAACCTAGTCTGATCACAAAAGCAGTTGAAAAGTTATTGTTCATGGACTGGTCAGCATGTACAAGGCAATGTCTGAACTTAACTGCTTCAGTGGGAGCTGTGCTCTTGCACAATGTGTGAAGTGAAGGCAGTAAACATTACTGCCTTGGCAGACACTAGTCTGTGTACTGGTTAGGGGTGGGTGACTCTTGCTACTAAAAGTTTGCTTTTGAGGAAGACTTTCTCTGGGCAGATTCATGTTTATGCCAGGGGTTGCTGCTGTAATTTCATTATCTCCTTAGTAAATGAAGAAAAATTGGATCTGACAGAAGTAGAATAGATTGCTTTTATTGAATTCTTCTTTAACTAAAGCCCTTACTGGCTTCATGCTGTTTTGATGGCATAGTTTAGATTTTTACATTCACTGACAGGAGAAGGGAGAAAAAAGAGGGAATATTTATTTAATTTATGGTATAGAATGTAATGACAAGAGATTGTTTCCATACGTACTGTTTTTGTTGACCTTTTAACATTTGGAAATGTCAGGAAATACCATTACTGTAGGTCTATCCAGCTTTAATGCTACAATAACTTTATAGCTATTCACAAGGGAAATTATTATATGTTGCCTGAAACAGTGAAGGTGTATGCAAGCATACACACAGATCTCTTTTTCTCCCTTCCTGCCAACTAGATCTTTGTGGCTGCATGCATTCTCTGTTAAAAATGCAACTTTTGTGTCCCTGAAATTTTGACTTTGCTTTCAAGCCTTCCAGATTTACTGAGGCTGCAAAGAGGTATTTACTGTGAAGTTTAAAAAAAATTAGTGTAGAATGCATTTTAACTTACTGTGATTAGACATTGGCTGAAATTGCACAGGCAACCTTTGCTTGGTTTGTGTTGTTCTGAGGGGGCCTGATAAGATTCAGAGAGGTTGAGAAGATGGTATTTTGATCTATGCATGTTGTCTTGTCCTTAGAATTGAGGAAAAGGTTCCAGTTATGACTTTTATATTTATTCCCCAAAACATGGAAGGGTTTTGCTAATGAGACAGTTCTCTTCCTGGCTGTGTCAGCAGTGTAGCACACAGTTGTGTTATGCTGCGGTGTGTCATGGAACAGCCCTGGGAGCAGCCGAGCATGGCAGGACGCTGTTACCTTGGACAGCACCAGGCGAGGCTCTGATTTATGACTGTCCCCTTGTCTACAACAGAAATAGATCAACAGAAAGACCGAAGAGAAAGTTATTAACATCAAATACACTGTGACATTCTGGTCTAGAAGCTGAACTGCCAGTGATTGGAGAGTGGTGAAGATTTTGTCCTTTGGTTTTTAAAAAAAGAACACAGTAACTGATGGGAATGACTCCCCTCAAAACTCAGAAGAGGGCTTCAATTACAAAACAAAGGAAATGGAAATCAGCAAACACACAAACATGTGTTTAAAATATTTTAAATTGTTTAAATTAATACTGAGAATGGGTATAATTTTTGTCTGTTTTAAAGAACCCAACAAATAAAACATTAGGGAATTGCCTCTAAGGTACTAATTAACTTTATACTCTCTGGCCAGAAATATTCTGGACCTTCCACTGGCTGGTGGAGGAAGCTCTTCTGTCTTCAGAAGAATCACAGCCAGTTGTGGATCTGGTTGGTTTTACTTATCACACATACAATTAAAAGACTGATCACCTAAAACACTAGAAATGTCCTACATGAAAATTGCAATCTAAACTATTGACAAAGTACAGTTGTTGCCACTTCAGAAGCTTAATTTGATTTTTGAACGGAGTAATTTTGAAATACAGCAAATGATAGTCAGGTGTGATTTATTACTTTGCAAAATACTGGAAATGAGAACTGTGAAAAACGTCTGCCCTAGATTATTGACAAAGCTTTTCCATTGGCCGAGGTCAAGCTCACAGCTGAAGTTTGTGTGAATTGTTCCAAAGAATATGTAAAAAAGAGTAAGATCTTGATATAATTTACTGAGATTTATTTTTATATAGCCTTTTAGCTATATGTATCTATGTGTTTTTGTAAATGTAATCTCATTCCCACAGGGTAATCCAACTACACTAAGTCTTCCTTTTCGATTCATTTGTATGATATCAGTATCAATAAATGTTAGCTTCCAGATGTACTGAGCAATAGACTGAATTTAACCAGTGTATTGGTCATAGTTTACTACATGTGTTCCAAAACTATAAATGTTATTCAAAATATCAAATGATAATGGACTATCCTGCTAATGATTCAAACTGCTTTGTTATTCATTACATCAGTTAGAGAAAAATCTGAATTATCTTTAGAAAGTGTCAAAATTAAAATTGTCTTTGGTGGGCTTAGGATTTGTACAAATGTACACATGCATGTACATCTGTAGTGTGGATACATACACAACTGCACGTATGTGACTCAGCTCTATGCTTGATCTCAGCCAGTAGAAGAAATTTCTGCTACTTTTGGATAGCCAGTTTTCACAGTTGCTGTTTCCAAAATTTTGCAAAGTTGTAAACTATACCTGACAGTTTGGCCTGGTTTAGTCACGCTGTCTCTAGGTCAATATCTTGCATGTACTTTATTACTTTGGCTGTATAATTATTTATGTTCTTTAAATATAAACTCAGACACTATTGTGAATACTAACAGACATGCTTCATTTTAGAGGCGTAATGTGCTTCCAAATTATTACATGTGATTGCTGGCAGTATCTGTTGTCTTTCTGACACCTTTCCCACCTACATATTAAAAAAAGAACTTTCCTTTTTTTTTAATTTGTTAGATTTCTGATGAGTACAAGTAAGCAAAAAATGGATTTTAATACATCTGATAATCAACCTAGTGGTGACCTACTTTGAGATTAGATTTTGTTCAGGTTTTTCTGGAATACTTTGGACCTGCGAAGGGTGGAAGGTTTGTTGGCGCTGGTTGTTGCTGCTAGTGCCTAAAGCAGAAACAGTGTTTCAGTATTGGCTTGTTGAGAGTCCCCATGTGCTAGGACTGGAGTGATTCCCAGGGTGGGCCTCCTGCTGCAAGATGACCTAAAGACAAACTATATAAAATAATTGCTTGGTATAGATGTCTGGTATTCCTTGTGAGAGAAGCTGAAAGTTGGGGTAAGCCTCTGGAGCCTTCCAAATCAGACAGGCAAGATTTGAAGTCAGGTGGAATTGAAGTCGATTTGAAGCTAGCTGAGATGATACAGACAGGGAAAGGGAGGAGAAGAAGACAAAACCACCTTCTCCTCCATTCTGGGAACCAGTTGATGAACCTTCTTTTCCACATATGTCCATGCTACTTTGTAAATTGCCAAGAGTTGCAGTAGATGTTTAATCACAAATTTGGCACTGTTTTCCTTGCTCCAAACCAAGGGGCTCATTTTTCCTTTGCAATCTGCTGAATTGAGACCTGCTTAACCATTTGTACGGCCAGGGTAACAGTTTTTGTAAAACTGTGCCCGGTTTAAGTGTTGCAACTGCAAAGCTCTTAATTGTACAGAACAAGTACATAAAAAGCAGCAGGTATATGGGTGAATTTATTAAATAGCATTAGCATTAAAAGGGTTACAAAAGCTAATATATTTGAGGTATATTTGAGGCCTCAGTTTTGCAAAATTGTCAACAGAGTCTGCATCTGGCTGTGGTGGCAGATACTAAAAGTCAGCAATCCAGAACGAGGTATCAGTCGTTGAACAGGAGGCTTACTCCCTCCTCACCTGCATGCTCTTTGCTAATGGAAAAGGCATATACTGCCTTTTCGACAGAAGCTTTTCTCAAGACCTGAATGATCTTCAAGCACAAATGGTAGGTGCTAAAAGAGAAAAATGGGCATGATTTGATGCATATAGATTAACAATGAGTACAGTGTTGAAAATTCCTGGCTGTGGGTCAGTTTCGCAAAACATTTGGACAACATATCCCTGGACTGATGTTTCTTAGTCTGGAAATCCAAACTGGTGATAACAATTAGTTGTTCCCTTTTCTTCTCTCCTTAATTAAGAATCAGGGGTGCGGATGTGTGGGGTGGGGAAGAACAAATGAAAAGTAATCAATCATTTTCAAACCTGTCAGAAGGTGGAGGTCAACTTAAATTTAAGCCATGGCTTATGGTTGATTTGTATTTTATCTGAACCACTGCACATCCCTCAGACTTTAATACATCCTGGCACTCAGACATTCCAGGGCTGCATTTTTCCCATTACTTGCCAGACAGCAGCTGGGTGGTTCCTTGCAGAAGGCTGTAAGGAAGAGAGAAAGATGGGAGGTCATCAGTGACCACTAAAGGATCAAAGTCAAGGAAGCTGGGTGGTTTCATACAGTCAGTCTCCTACGGTAAATGATTTTATATGGCTCAAAGTCCAAGTCTGGTGCAGTCCATTGTTACTGCTTTTCTAAATATCCTGACTTGTTCAGAAATGCAGTAAAAGGCTTTCATCCCAGCCCATTCAACTTAAAAAATGGAAAACAAAATCCTCCTAATCCCTCCTTGGATCAGCCTGCGCAATGCAGTAGCCAAACTGGTAGTCACAGTATTGCTATGGTGCTCAGCCTGCTGTGATTCCTCCACTGCGTCCCTCTCAGATCACCAGTGGGATCAGTCATTCTCTATTAGGTTGGAAAAGCTCAGAAAATAAGAAAAATGTTAAACATGCTGTGGAATTTCATTCCACTTCTATAATGAGCTTAGCAAACCCTCAAGCAGAGAATACGTAATTTTAAACAGATTTTTAAATAGTTATTTTGTCAACTCCCTTAGAAGAGGAGCAGAGCCAGCTGATGATACGTTTTTAGGACCAGAAGCAGGGGCTTTCTAGACTTGATCCGCATGGTGCTGACTGCCCCTGGCTTCTCCTTCCGTGGGTTGAATTGTGACTTGTGGGTTTAGGACCTTTCAGGTGTTGGTAAGTGAGATCTAGGGTGCTCCTACTCTCACCTTTAGTGCAATGGTGGCTACTCAAGAACTCCTGGTAATTTGGCATGGAGGCAGCCAGTTGAGCCTTGCAAATGAAGTGGCTCCTTTCTAAAGGAGAATGACATTGCACTGCAGTACTTGTAGTTTCAATAATGCCTCCACAACCTTCAGCTTCATTTAATTACCACTTAACAAATGTCTGCTCTGAAGGAGAAAAGGCGGAACAAGCCTATTATGGGATTTCTTTTGGGCACCTTAAACAACGGCTATAAAGTACAGGAGAAGGATTGCAACCCAACTCTATCACATCTCTCTCCAGAGTCCTTCTCTTTGTTCTTAGTCTCATTTGACTGGTAACTGCTCAACAGAGCAATAAGAAAAGCATTTGAAGAATCCCATCAATACAGCACAGATTTTTAACACAGGCGAGTCCAATTATTCTGCTATGGGTGGCCAAAATAACATCCCCATGCTCTTTATAAGTCACATGAATAAAATACTGGATGGTCATGCTGTAGTGAGTAATTTGAAGCTGAAAGCAAGAAGATTTCTAGTCTCAGTTTCTGTCTAGAGAAGCAGACAACATGGAAAGGATCTGTTGGTCTCAATTAAAAAAAAATAGAGCTGGAAATGAAACAGATGAAACCATTAGTTTAATTTACTTGAAAGCTCCTGCTTTGAGGAGACCTGTGCCATATTGTTCTGTACAAGGACACCAGATTAATTGCCTTTTCTCTCCTTCACCTTTTATAGTGATGCTGCACAAATGGTATCAAGCTGACAGAGAAAATTATAAATATACTGTGGCTGCAATTTAGCAGCATTAATCACACAAATTTAGTAGTTTTAGATGGTAGTAGGTCATCCATTAGCTGAAAAGTTGACAGTTGTAGCATAGAAGCCTGAGTTCAGGCCTCATCTTCCCCTTTCAGGCCATCTATTTCTTTCTCAGCAAAAACATCTGGTCATTTAAAAACTGTAATTTTCATACATTTTAGCTAACAGTGGAATGTTGAAAAGCTGTTCTGAAAAACATAGTTCTCTCCTGTGCCAAACCAGTTGGCCTAGAGTTAGCAAATGTTGTTATAAATCTTCCCTTTGCTTTTTCAACAGCTCTAAAACTACAGAATTTAATGCTTCATAAAGACTAGCCAGTGGACACAAGTTAGTATGCTGAAGAAGTTGATCATGTAAAGCCACCGAGACCTTTTGAATGCTGCCCCAGTCACCCCACAGAGTCAAGCCACAGAAACCTCAAACTGCCTCCCAGCTCCAAGGAGATGGAGTATCCTTTTGCTTTCTTTCCCTCCCTCCCAGGCACAGCTTAGCATAGCTCACTGAGTATAGTTGCGCTGAGTAGCATCAGAAAGAAAACAACAGAATAGAAAGCCTACCTTCTGCCACATGTATCCACTCTTCCATTAGTGTATCAATGGAGATGCTCTTTCCCACTGCTTGTCCTCTACATCTTACCCCCGTCTTGTGTGTGGAGTCATAAGTAGTAGGCTGAGGGATTTCCCTGTAAAGCCTCATCTATTTGACAAAAAAGAAAAAAAAAAAATCAGAAAAAACCAGCACAGCAGTTTTTATCAACGCAAAAGAGTTAGCAATATGAAGTGGTAAGATAATTTTTAACCTTTCCAAAGTAAACTTCATGCAAAAGGAACTGAGAACATCAGAGATGTTCTCTGATGCCAGATGGTTTGTGTGTGCTGGTTTGTCCCACCAAATAACACCTCAAAACTGTGGGAATGGCAAACCCAACTTTTTCCTTCTCCAATAGATATACAATGACCTATGTCGACTCCAAGGAGAGGGGACAGTCAAAATGCTCTACCCCCACGCACATGGCACATGGTTAAGGTATGCTGCGCACAAACCTGCTTTGGTTCTGAGTTTGACATGGGGATATAAAATACTGTCTGCCCTCCCCATACAAGCTCCCTGGCTTCTCCTCTGAAGGCCAGTATTGGAGGGATACCATCCCATATGCTGTAAGGGGTACATGAATCTGTGTGCTATTTTAGGAAATACACAGGGAAACAGGATGACCAGTGCAGAATTCTTGATTTGCTGAAAATGCAGGAACTATTGAAACTCTAGGTCTGAGCCAATTTTTCTTAATTATCATCCCAGTCTTGTGGTCCTGATGAGGACAGCAGGAATGGAATGTTCTCTGCTACCAAGTTTTGACATGCTAACTGTGCTCACCCAGAGCAGCAGCTCTGGGACAAAGCAAGAGGAAAATACTGACTGCATGGGGTATCTTCTTCAAGTCATGACAAAATTTTTTGTCAGATGCAGGCAGCTGTGTTTCAGAAGAGCCAGCAGGGCATCATAGTTGTTAAACATATGGAAGAGGAAAGTTCAAATTGCTTGTTTGCGTGGCAAATCCCAAACAAATACTTAGCTGCCAGAAATGCTGGGGTTCACTCACTCTCATGCCCATGATCTGCAATTAAAGCTGTTCTGCTTTATGTAAGGATTAACCACAGTAAAGATTAATCCCCAAGTGCTAAGATACAAGCTGAGTTTCTGTCTGTGGAACAGTTCGCAAGAGTCACTAGCCAGCCAACAACTATTCTACCGCTAGTAAAAGAAGGCAAAGATTTCAAAATACTTTATTTAAGAAAGAACAGGGATTTAAATATGTCAAAGTATGTAAACAGCCTCAGTACTGGTATTCCACATCAGAGATCTTGCAGACTCATTTTTTCTGTCTCTACATAGAATGTAAAACAACTATCTTCTCATCTTGAGAAAGACATTTTTAGATCTCTTCAAAGTAAAAGATGCTGGCAACCTGAACAGGACTTTTTGTGGTCACAGAAGACAAGAAGTAGTCACACATTATGTTAGCTGAACATTAAGAATCATGCAGAAAAGTTACCTCTGGCCCCTTCTGCCAGTCCTTAATGTGATGTCTGGCAGCCTGGTACCTAAACAACTGGCCTGGAATGCTCAACACACAACAGTGAGATGACTCTTGCAGAGTACAGCACCAGCTAAAAAGGTTGCCTATTTCTTAACCCTGATATTGCGATTTGCTTTGAGATGGATCTCCTCAGATCAGCCAAGGCTTTCTCCACTCTTGAAGATATCGAACAGGCAGATAATACCTACCCTTGGCAGGACCAAGAAAAAAAGGTACAGAAAGAAAGGTGTGAATCCCAGCTGTTGGCTGGACAAGATTTCAGGCTCATGTTTCAATAGGGCCCATGTGGAAAAACACTTCTTATTTCCAACTCCTTCAGCCAGTCATGGTTAAATTGCAAACTAGCTCCTTATAAGCCAATACCTCCTCTCATGTGCCGTCCAGGAATGTGGAAGCACATTCAGTGTCTAATGGAAATGAATTGAGCAATGCAGTTTGCCTGCTTCCCATCCAAGGCTCTCAACACACTGATAATTATATGGAAAAAGGACTTCTTACCCTTCATGTCCTCTCAGCCTAAGTCTATGAAGCCCTTACGCCTGTATAAAATGGGGGGTTTTGCTGGTGTCAAAACTGCGCTGTTATACAGTGATTTTGCAAGATGTAAGTTAGATGGGAACCAGACTTTTTGTTATCTAAACAACACTTTCAGAGCCTAGAAACAGATTGCAAGTTTGAAGACCTGACCATGCAGAAGAGGGACAAAGTACCTGTAAGGCATCTGTCACCCAGTCTCTTCTGAGTCCTCCACTCTGAAGGTTGGTGTTCAAGGCAGTAGCAAAGTTATTTCAATACCACAAAAGATCTGGCTTCCATTTTAGCTTGCCACAAATTCAATTCCCTTCTAGCTAAACTAGTTCCCCTGTTCTTTCTCATTGCTGGGCTTTTTGCCTGCGCATGTTTACCTAAAGCGTGATGACATTGAGGCTGATAGTTACTTTGTAAGAAAAACTGTTTAGCTTGTCCATCTCACCTCTGCTTTTGCCAGCAACAGCCACCAAGGCTTCCCTTCCTTTTCCACACACTGCTCTTCCCCTAGAATTAAGCTTTCTGTGTGCTTTATTACCCGAGGACCTTACTGAATTTTTGAAGCTGTATTTGGGAAGCGTGGACTTTCCCCCCCGGCTTCTCCAGTGTCTGTAACCAGCGGCCCGTTTATGGCCGTGTCTGTGCTGTGAGCTGCGTTAGCCCGTTCTGGGCTGGGAGTGGGGTTTCCTGGCCGGCACTCAGGGCTGGCAATCACACAGGCTGTGACTGGGAGAGCCAAGGAGCAAAAAATTTAGAAAGCTACTTAACAAGAAGATTGCATATGTGCGGCTCAACCTGAGGAATGAACAATTACTTTCCTGACTGGTCTGAAAGGGGACTGCTTTATTTCAGTATCAGGAAAGAAATTCTGGCTTTCTCCCCAGTTACGGGCAGAGCAATCCTTCATTAGTGACTCTGTGTGGAGACTTGTATCAGCCTTGGAGCGAGCTCAGCTCCTTCGGCTTCTTGAGCATGTCCTGGATCATTACAGTTTTCTCTTAATGCTCTCCATGAGAATGAAATGGCTCTCACTGATGGTGAAACAGAGCAGGCAAAGACAGGAGCCCTTGCTCACATCCTAGCACTATCAGCCAAGATGATCCAGGGAGGGTGGTCTTGTGTGTTGCAAGGGAGGTGTTGTCACTCCTTTTTCCTGCTTTTTCAGCTATGGCTCTTCAGTTTGGCCCTCCACATACTGCAAAACAGAAACCTTTCCCTACCTGCATAAGGCAGAGGGTACAAAACAAAATCTGGGAAACTCAAGAGAAGGAGGTGAAATTCCTCTTTTTCATTACATTTAAACCTGTTACTTTAAGATGTGCTGCTGCTTCTCCCCTCCCAGCTTTCTCTGCTGCTCCCAGGGGCAGCATCTCACCTAGGGCAGGACATAAAAGTGAAAGCAGCTTCAGATCCCGGCCAGACCACAGCCTGAGCTGATGTACCCCTTTTTGTTGGGCTCATCCTTCATCTCTGAACCCCATATGGCAGAGAGCATCTGTTATAAAGCTAATGCCTTGTGATAGGGTGTTGTTTATGGCCAAAGCACCAAGAGATGCTACTGTGATGCTATATGTCAATGAGAAGGGGCCTGTGGTACCTGCCAAAAAAGTTGTAAGAATATCCTCTCTTCAAAAGGTATCAGAAGGGGTGGAAATAGTAAAGAAAGGACTGGAGTCTGAAGGGAAGAGACAGATGAAGATGTGCCTTCAGAAAATGCTGGAGCCCTTGCAACGAGCTTAGATTGCTTACAAGGCACTGTGTGCAAACTGTTTACAAAGGCCCAATGTTTAAATTATGGTCGTGTCAGCAACCATTAAAGTTTGCTGAACTGGAAGGACTTTATGCTTGTCAAAATTCACCTTCTGCTCCAACATACTTGAAAGAATTATAGAAATAAAATTAAAAGTAAGATATCTATATTCTTTTGGTTTTATTCCCCTGCTCCTCCCCCAAAAGAGGAAAAAAATAAAGAGGTCCTGTAAAGAAATTCAGTTTCATAGTTACACTTTCTCTGATATCCAAGCACTTAGAAAAAGGTAGTATTTGCACCTTGATAAAAAGGTACATAATGCCCTCCCATTCCCCTTCAAGCATAAAGAAATTGTTAATTATCTATGCTGGATGGAATTAAGGACCAACTGTAACTTTGATGTTTTATTCAGGCATGATCACCCACCAGAGGATTTAACTGGTATTTGAGCCTTGCTGGGAAGGGACTGAAGGGCTCACCCTGCAGCACAGTGTGTTTATTAGATCAGCATAGTGGGGTCACTATTGCTCAAGTCTTAATTTTATTCCACTCAACTGCTTGGGGCAGAAAACTTCAGGTCTGGTCTTCCTGCAGTTTCTGAAAGGCAGAACTTGATTTGCCATCTGAGGCTACTCCCAAACTGTACAGCAGCACAGTTGGACTTTGAGTCCCTTTGCGCAGGGAACATATAGATGCTTTTCAATACTCATTCTCAGGTACCTGCCCTCTCCCATTTAACAAAAGCAATATTGTACTTCAGCTGACTTGTCCTCCTTTTGTAGAGCTCCAAAGCAAACCTTCATTGTAACTGGGTTTTCACCAGGTAGCAAACAAGCCTCTCAGAAAATAAACATTTGTAATTATCCTCGGCTGCCACTGGATGTCAGTGATTGCTGGACTTTAGCAGTGAATTTGGTTAAAAAAAATAAAGGACAGCGTTTTCAGACAGGATCAGAACCAGGCAGTGCAAGTACAACCAAATGATGGGGCGGCCAAGCTGAGGACCAGAGAGGTTGGTTTGTCTCAGACTGCACTCTTACCTTTGCACTCACACATGAGTACACACTCGTTTGTAAAAACATACTTTAAGACAGGTGGTGAAAAAGAGGTGCTCTTTGGGCTGGCAAACACATTAGAGTTCAGTGGTCTTCATTCGATCTTCTCAGTTTAGGGTTTATGAAAGCTTTTGAGAAGTTGTGATCTGAAGACGTGGCATTGGCTCATAGAAACAAGGAATGCAACAAGAAAGAAAAGGCCATTTGTTCATGCTGAGTGACTCTGCAGAGGAGAGTGAAGGAAGGCAGAAGGAAGAGCAGAGCAATACAAAGTCTTAGACAGAAACCCCTGGTTCTTGCAGACATAGACAGCAAAGGTATATGGTAGCTTGTGTGTGCCAGATGCAGTCAGTGTTGATGATTCTAAACTAAGTAGATCTGTTCTTACACAGAAGCTGGTGCCAGAAGCAATACTCTCTACTCTTTATGGGGATACTGGATGCTTCCCCTATAGATAGCTAAGTCCGGGGAAAAAATTGTGTAAATGGAAACACTTGAAGACAGATCTGTTAATATGTTTTAGCAGCCTTGGAGAGTGGGGAAAAAACTCTGTAGAAGCAAACTGGATGACAGGAAGGAGGGCAGAAATGTCGACATGTTCAGTTTGGTTTACTTCCATAGTTAAAATATGACGAATGTTCACATTGTATGAATGCATGAATGATAAAGTAGCTAATGATGTTGCACTGCAGGATGCAGTTGCAGTGAGCAGCTTCCCAGTGGTGTGGGGAGCTCTAAAGAGGCTGTCAGATAGTCCAGGCATAAGAATCTGCAGGGGGCTGTGCATCTGGAACATCCTCTCTGAGGCCTTTTTTTGTCCCACAGGGAAGGTGCAGGCTTCCAGCACTGGTTGAGACAGTTTACTGGGAGAAGAGCATGTAGGCTTCCCACCCTACAAGGGGCTTTCAGGGACAGGGCCTGACCCTTCTTCTTCCAGAGCTGCTCACTGCCTTCTGCTCCCATTCCCGCCTATGTTTCTGCACCTCTCCTTCACAGAACTCCAGCCACACATTCCTCCCACAAGAAATGCTCCATTTCAGCAAAATGAACAGAGCAACCCTCTCATCAGGGTGACCACACAGTGCTGTTGGTGGCCCTGCATACTCACAGCAGAGAACATGAGAACATTGAAGTCTGGTCCTCTAGTTCCCAGCAAAATGCTTTAACCACTGGACTAGGTAGGAGTATCAGAGGTCGTATCACTGGACACATTTTAAAGAAAAAACTTTCATAATTTTTTAGTAAGCATTATCTAGGATGCATATGTTCTCTGAGAGCAAACTGATTCCTCTGGAGACTTAGAAAAAGGAAAAAAATCAAGCCCAGAGTCCCAAGTGGTTTTAGGTGTAAGGTAGGACTGACCTAAGTTGATTCCAAGCATATGTTCTTTGGACCACCAAAAAAACAAATGAGGACTGAAGAAGAGACTTAGGCACTATGGGAATTGCCTCTAAATAAGGGACCATTTTCCAGACAGCTATTTAAATCATCTTCAGCTTTATACTTTAAAATCATAAAGTAATAAAGAATCCATCACAGATTTAGATAAATGTTTTGGTGAAAAAATACCCAAACACTTAAAAGGAAGTGCATTTTAATAAATACAGCTTCAGCAAATATCAGTGGATTTCATGGCAGCTGGGTAGAAGAAGAAAACTGTTACATAGCAGCAGCAGTAGAAGATGCTGCTGAAACCAGACTGCTGTCAGCCTGCCTCTATTCTATAATTTATGGTCTTTGAGTAAACCTGTGAGATAAATGAATAAATCTACAAGGATCTAGTCATGGTATTTTACTGTCCTTCACAGAATCTGAGAACTGTGCACATCATGGACCATGACTAGTAGGACACTACAGTAGGCACCGGATTGTTGCTACTAAAAAGATGATGGAGGGATCCTATGACAAGTGCCAAGTACAGTGAAGAAGCCCACATCCTTTGACAGCTTACTCCACGAATTTCAAAACAACCAGGTCTAGAAGTTTTACAGTTGTTCCCATACTACAGAGAACCACATTTGTGGCAACTTTGAGTGTGCTGCTTCTGGGCCTGCAGGTGAAGATGAAGCAAATAGAGTGGCTGAAGGAACTCCAGGTGCCTGCAGCTCCCCTCTGAGCTGCTGCTTTACCCTCGAGTGGTGTCCTTGCACAGTATCACAGTTTCCAGCCACATTCTATAGCACAGGAAACAGTCATCAGAAGCTGAGCCTGCTGCCCTCCATCCTCCCACTGCTGCAGCCTATGTATGACTTTAGCTGCAGCATGTGCAACACCTGTGTGTGATCTGATGTGGTGGGATGCTGCTGGCAGGCCAGTACCATGACAGGGTGGGGGCTTGTTCTTAGCTCTATCTGTGTTACCCCATCGAAAAACCAGCTCAGGCAGCGCTGGTTGGCACTACTGTCATTCGAGGGAAGGAGGTCCCAGAACAGCCCTTAAATCCTTAAGAACATGTTCTTTGTGTTAATTTTAGCTCACACTGAAAAGACACCTAAAAGCCCATTACAGAGAAAGCCACTGGGGGTACCCGATGTGGGGTAAATAAATCTTTCATAACTTACTGGGAAAATAGAATAGAAGGTAAAAGTCCTTTGCTCAAGCCTGTTCCTGAAAATAAAGCCTTTCTCACTCTATTGCTAATGTAAGTACTAAGAGAGCTGTCTCTTTCTAAAGTCTGGTTGTCCTAGCCCATAGGGGATCACAATGGGAGAGTACTCTGCCTTTGCCCACCCTCCATTGACACCACATCTTTGATGCTGTCATTGGTAGGTGTTTTCATTAAATGAGCAACTGTTTGGATTATTTGCCACTATCACATGCTCAAAATAGCTTGTTTTACAACTAAAAATGATCCCTTGTCCTAGCTGTCAGCATCTTTCTTGTGAGTCATTTAGCCTGACTGTCTCGGGATGTGAATGAATGTTGGGCTTGACTTCAGTGCCAACTCTGCCGAACTTTGTAGCCATGAGAAAACACTTCTCCACTGATGGCCAGCCCTCTCTCACACCAGGTACCGCAAACACCGGAAAATCAGTGGGGACACGTAGATTTCCAGCCTGCCAGGCGCAGGGTGCAACTGCTTTGCCTTGAAAAGATACCTGTAACAAATTAAGTAGTTTTCCTTCAGGAGCGTATGCTTTCTGCTTTAATTTTTTGTGAGCAGTATTTTATATTTTCACATATATCCAGAGGCACATTTTAAAACTCCCTTGGAAAAATGACACACATACTTTATTTCAGATTCAGTAATTTTATGTCATGCTACACAGAAACTTCAGTTCTTTATAGCAACCGTATTTCTCTGGATGCATTTGCCATCACTATTAGTAGGCTAGGAAAAGAAAAGTGAAGAAAGCTGGCAGGTGTAAGGCTTAGTGGAACACATTTCAGAAGGTCTTTTTCAGACTACCAAGCAAAGTTGTTATATAAACCCTAATCTTCAGGCTAAAAAAGTCAGCACGAAAAAATTTCTCTCTTTTCTCCTCCAACATCTCCCATATAGCCTATCATGATATTTACTTTCTTTAGCCTTATGGTCAGATAGCTCTGACAAAGGCCAGCAGATTAATTTTAGATCTGTCTACTCTGTCCTATCCACCAGCTCATAAAAAGTAAAGTTTCCTTTGAAAGCTCTTGCACTCCTCAGCTCTCAGGCAGCTTTAGGAGGCAATATAACAAAAAGAGCTTGGAGCACCTGTACTATTTCAGCAGTGATTGAGCAAGGTTTTTAGATAAGCTGTTTAATTCACAGCAAGAAATATGCAAAAAACCAAGCTAAAGCCCCTAGTCTTAGGCAGATTCTCCATGTAAACTGACCTCACAACCACACAGCCACCCAGCATCTTTCAACCCTGGTGGCAGCAGAGGCTTCCTGCTGCAGCCAGAGCCTAAAAGCAGTGCCAGAGGGAGCTGAAGCTAGCAAACCTGTGGCATTCAGACAGCAGCTGATTTATTATCTGCTGGGCACACACACATGACTTCCACTGCAAATAATAGACACTGCTGGCACAAAGAGGGAGAATAGACTCAAAAAACTGCTGTTAACATTCACTTGCCTACTGATCCTTGTATCCCATGTGCCCCCATTGGTCTCCCATCATACCCTGTTTAAGCACTTTGCAGTCATTATGGGCTTGCTTCTCCAGTGCTTCTCACCTTGTGCAGTCATTTGCACCTGTGTAAAGTGAGTGCAAAGTGAGTTTACCTCTACTTTGCACAGGTGTAAATGATTACATGTAGGTGGAAGCTAAAACGGCATATTGAAGCTGCTCTAGCCAGAAATGGCATCTCTGTTGAAGCATAAAAAATCTGTAGAGGGCAGGTGACACAGTTACAGCAGAGGAGAATAATGAACATGCCATGGAGACAGTGTCCTTTCATGTTACCATGAGCTTTCCACATCTTATAGCACAGCTATAGTTCTCAGAGACACAAAGGTAATATCTAAGTTTGTATCTGATTTGTTCTTAAAGCAACTCTGACATTTGGTGTTTTGTTACAGGGGAACAGAGGAGAAGCTGGAAATAAAAGAGCTTATTGAAAGAATTTCAGTGGCTTGAAAGAATTTCTAGATAACACAGTTACTGTTAGCACACAGATGCTCATCATCTCATTTAGGGAAATGACAGGTTCCTGCCTTGCCTCTGTTAGTTCTACAGGAAACAGGGTTTGACAGCTCTTGTTGAGGGAAGGAAAGAAAGAGGAGTGGTAGTTCTATAAGCAGCCCATTCATTTTATAATGGAGATTAATTGTTTTGAGGGTATTTGACATTGAGTGATGTAGGTGAAGAGGGTCTTTTAAAGAAAATGTTAAAAATAAGTCTGCTGAATACTTGCATGCAAAGTTCATGTATGTTAATCACACTGAAAAGTGTTAAGAAAAAAATAAGACTATTACCTTTCAACCTGACTGGTTGCAACCCAGAGTCCTGTAGGTGTGTTCTGTTGAGAAGAGAAATTGCTCACTAAATAATATGGGGTTTAGGCTAATCTCTTTATTCATAGTAATCATCCAAAGTTTTTTCTCCTCAGCAACGGAGGAATTAAAAAAGAAGGGGTCAGCATTCTGCTCATAGTTCCCCATCCCATTTGCAGGACACTTGGCCAAAGAATTTGTCTTTTTTTGGGCTTTTAATTGAGGTTGTTGGGTCAAGATATGAGTTTCTTGCTCTTCTGCTACATGCATACTTCAGATACCCAAGTTTTACAATATAAGACCAAGAGAGGCTTATCTTTCCATAGACGTATGTGTAGTGTAGTCCATGGTTGCTCATGTTGAGGCTATTGAGGTTGAGTTGCACAAAAAGACTTAATTCCTTCCAGTTGAAAGGCAGCAGCTACATTTAATCCACTAAAAGCACTTTTGCACCGTTGTTACCCATGTTGCAAGTCAGACAAACAGAAAAATGGCATCTATCACAATCATATTTTAAGTATGGTTAAATAATAGTATTTTCATTTTGCTATTCCACAATTATTTTGTTCCCATCCAAGCAGCCCTGAAAATATGCAATTAAAACTTTTACCCCATAGTGTGCTTCAGTAATACAATAAATCATCTCAGAGGCCTGAAACTTTTGCTGCAAGCGGGACTCTTTCAAATCTCTCATGTTGCTGTAGCAATACTGTCTCTGAACTGGAATTCCAGTATCTCTTAACATTTGTTTCCTATATATAAGGCATTTTAAAATCCAAAAAAGCATACTGTGAATGGTCACAAGAGCCTTAATATTAATAATAAATTAATAATATTAAATTTAAAATATTAAATTATGTTCTGGTGACAATTGCAATGGTCACAATCTCACCAAAGCTAGCTGACATTGTGCTGTATCTGCAAACTTAGAAGTAACTTCTTGTTAGGAATTGAAGTCCTCCTTGATCCTGCAGATCCAAGAGGAGTGGCTGTTTCAGAACAGCAGAATTTCCTCCTTCACTACCAATCTGCCCAGAGCAAACTGCTTTTTCATTAGGAAATACTCCCTTTCTTATTTATTGCAGCCCGATAGACTTAGGCTAGTCTCAGGCCATCTGTAAACTCACCAGTAGAGCCCATGGCTTTTGATGTGTGCAGAAGAACTGCCCTACCAAGGAGCCAGGGAGGAGGTTGGGAGAGGGTGTGCAGCTCCCTCAGGGCACATCACCACAAAACCAATACACCACTGTCACGTTGAGATGCTTAAAAGCAATTTGACTGCAGGGCTGTGCTCAAGGTATAACCCCTTCCCCATGGCAGTAGGGAAGGAGCCGCATTCAGTGGCCATTGAGAGCTTCATTCTGCCAGTGCGAAAGAGATTTTTCTACCGCAGTCCACAGCTGTTTGTCAGATCCAGAGAAAAACTAGGCTGCAGAGGTCCTTTCAGCAGCCTCAACAGGTTGTGGGGCTACCCCCTCCTTCCTCTGAACAGTGATAACCAAGATGACGTGAGGACTCAGTGTTACCTTCCTGAAATTTCCAGCTCCCCAGAATCTCTCTTGTACGTGACTTCAGTTAAGCAGTGGCTCTGTGGCCACCTCTCTATATTTTGGCTCTGTACTGCTTTGGCAATGAGGGGAAGGGCAACTCCAGAAGCCTCAGCAGCAGAGGTTTGTAAGCCATGCTCAGCACCGAACACCAAGCTCCCTACATTTGTCTCCACTCTTCTTTCACTGCTAGTTTTCATCTGCCTATTAGCTACATCTGTTTACTTCTGTGCTTTCTGGCCCTCATTTTCCTTTACCCCCTTTCATTTGCTCCTCATTGGAAATGTCTAGCACACAAGGTGAAACAGATTTCTGCTTCCCAATGCTTGAGCAGTTAAAATCCGTTTGAGATCCTAGGTCTCAAAACCAGCTTTAGCCTCTGTGAAGAGATTTCTTTGTCTGAAAAGCTCCCATGGTATGTCACTTTCAATGGTGCCATTCCCTGCTCTCTGCAAATCAGTTGTCTGTCTGTCATTTTATTCATCTGTGACCCATATTTTTAAGGAATTTTCACAAACAGGGTTTGTAAGGCATGATTTCCTGGCACTTACTCAGCTATTAGACATGATGAAATCCAAACTGTTTATTAGCTCATCCACTATCTTGATTACCCAGAAACATAGCTCAGGTTCTAGATGTCCAATTTGCAAACCCAACTTTCCCAACTGTTGGAAAAATGCACATTTCCCTGTCACTGTTTCTATTTGAGACCAATTAGTTGGTTCACTTTTGGACAATCTACTGCTTACTGTTTTTAGCATGTCTGCTCTATGAATGGTTATCCTTGAGGCAGTGTCCACTTTTTCCATGCATTTCACAGATACAAACAGATGATTTGTAACCAGTCTCCTTCTGTTGTTCAGCTGTGAGGATCTGAACAAAAACCTAGGGCCTCATTTGTGTACCTCTGGGGTTCAGTGACATAATGTGGTGTCCTTGCAACTCTAAGACTGGGAAAGGGGCTTTTTACTAGACTCTCGTGATATTTTACGCTAGCCCAGACTCCTATTATAACAAGTTGACATTTTATAGCAAACTTTTTCACTGTACCAGCACTTAACTGCTTTCTTCAGTTTTTGCATTTTTGCCAGCTTCTCTTGTTTTACAAACCAAATCTTTCACATTTTCTAATTCTTCCAAAATGCCACAGACCAGACTAGAGTCACCTTTTCCATTTGACATATCTGTGCTTGTAAGGTTCATGGCAATTAATGTCCATCTTGCTAGCAGCTGCTTCTTTCCTGATTGACTGCTGCAGACAAAAACTCAAATGATGGGGCAAATTCTCCAAGCCCTTTGGGTGTCTGATTTCCTTTTGCTGATCTGGCCCTGCTAGTTGAAGTCTAGCTAAATGTGTATAAGTTGTTCCACTGCCCATTTATCCTGGGAGTCCTTGTTTGCACCAGATTATGCCAAGAACAGGTCTTGTCTGGTCCTCAGCCAGACCAGAGGATTCAGCTTTCCCTTTGCTGTTAATTTTCTGATCTGGCTCCTTATGTCTGATGGCTGCCTGCACACCACATCTCAACAGCTCCTGCAAACTTGGAGCACTCGATTGTCTGCCGTGGGCTGCTCTGTAGCATGGACAGAGCTGGCGTGTGCAGGCTGCCTGCTGGAAACCTTTCCTATTCCTCCTCCTAGCCACTGGCTTGGGTGAGATGCTGAGCAGAGCCAAGAAGCCTGTTAAGGTGTTTTCTCTCAAAGAAGTCAGGTTTTGCATTATTTGAACTGGACAATCTCTCTTCTCCCTGATTTCCCTCTGAGGGTTACAAATGGAGTAGAAAATAGTTTTACTGAGGCCATTTGGCTAACCCACTTGGGAGGCCAGGTGGCTGAGTGAGGTCTGCTCTGACCTCTGCTTCTTTCATTGCTTTCTCAACAGAGTTTCTGAGATCTGTTATTTCTTGCTGCTGCTCATGTCTATTAGCAGGTTGTGAGTTGTCAAGACACCTTTGAGTCTCCCTGGCTCTGTGGAAGTCCTCCTCGTTCAAAGCAGACAGGTCTCTGCTTCCAACTGTGGGGCTTCCCAGTCTGGCTAGACACTGTGCAGCTGTTGCTCCAAAAGCAATTCCATCTCCACCTACAAGTCATCTCTCCACCATTATCAAGAGATTTCTGGATGCTTCTTCCTCTTTTATTTGATGCTTTCTCCTTTAATGAAGCCTCATGCTGCTGGCTCTAGGTCAAGGAATTCCTTTTCCCTGGGGGCAGTTGAGTGAGTTCAAACATCCTGAGGGTTGTCCCAGTTGTTTCCTAGCACCATGCTGGCAACAAAGGGAACAGTGACAGTCACATAGCTGACATGCAACAGCTCTTTCCTCTTGCCACTTGGCACTATGACAGTGGAGGGAAAGAGGAGTACTAGGGAGAAGAAGAGGCAGAAGCACCATGGAGGGAGAGATGAAGGCCTGGAGGCAAGGACTTTGATTGCCCACAGGTTCTGCAGGATGCAGGGGCAGACCAGATGTAGCCAGTAAGCCCCATGATTCCCACTTGGCTTTCAGCTTTGCTTCTGCCATGGTTGTTTTGGGAGGCATCTCCATTACCCTATCTCTTCTGAGCCTGTGCACATACATCTTCTCAGTTTCTCTTCCTGGAGCCTGACTCTTGCTCCTGACATGCACGATAATGCTTGGCACTCCAAGTCACTCACCAAAATTCAGAATGCTGTGGGTTGTGTTGGTTAGGAGATGGAGGTGATGATAGAATCAGGCTTCTTTTATTATGATCCTCTATCTACAAGGAATGTGCAGTGTGCAGTGTCCCCAGACACAGGAGGATCTAGCAGCTGCTTTTTTCAGGTTACAATCATCTTTTAATTAGATTGGCCAAAATCTCTCTCCTTCCCCACCTTGCCTCTGTTCTTGGAGCCATAATCTTGATGTTTGTTTAGGCTGTGTCCTTGGCTTCTCTCATCTGCTCTGCCTTTGTTCCATAAACACACAAACCCAATAACTAGTGAGATATGAGACACCTGTAAGTAGAGGTAATTTCTCTGTTTTATTGTTGCAGGAATGCATGTCTCTGCATGGAGGCCACTTTGCTTTTTTTTTGGTTACACAAAGCATCTTGAAGCCTTTTGTCTCTTGTGTTTTTGACAAAAGAATAGTGGCTCCTATGAGGACAATCTCAGTACTTGCCTGGCTGTGCAATTGGCATCTCACTTTAAAGAAATAGCAGGGCTATGTTTTTATGTTACAGCCATTTAGCCTTAGTGTTGCTTTTTTTGCTTTAGCACTAACTAAAAGGGCAGAAGATTACTACACAGTCAGGTATTTTCATGGTGGCCTTAGTCTAGTTCCGTTAGTTTCCTCTCTGTGGACGAATTGCTGCCCTTAGCTGGGAATTGTCTTGAGACCATTACAAAAAGTCACAGTAATGTGTAGGTCTTGGAGGAGGAGTACTGTCCTCTGGCTGTCTGAAACAGATTAGCACATAGCCATCTGAAAGGCAGCTCAGGGGGTTCTTGTGCCTGCTGTGGGCACCAAATGGAGAATTCAACATCAAGAATAGTCTATCAAGATACTTCTGCCAATAATAAATTCAATCATTAGCATAAAAGGTACTCACTAGGGACCTGTACAACTGTGACGCAAAACAGCCTGGGGGGAGAAGGGGTGGAGAACCAAAATGTGGCTGGAACAAAGCTCTGACTTTGTAATTCAAATGGAATGAGCTCAAATCTTTTGAAAGCTGCCCATTTGAAAAGATTTCTGCTAACTTTTTCCTCACATCAATTTGCTTATGGATTAATTTTCATAAGCTTTCCATGGGGGGAAAATTGATAATGTGACCCAAAATATTTCTCTTCCAAAAAATGTCCAAGTTACAGTGGAAAAAAACAGTTCAGCCACATAAAGATGTGATAGTTATAAAAGCAATATGAGGGACTTGCACAGCTCTCCACCTGCAGCAGCTAATTAAGAAGCAGTGGCAGAAGCCAGGTATTTCCCCTTGCTCAGAAAGGACTGCTTCCTGTCCTCCAGCACGGCAAGAATTGGAGTTTGCTTCTGGTTATCTACTGCCTCCAGAAGACTGTCAGCACAGGGAAGACTTGAAAACCCTTTTCCTACACTGATTGCTCTTTCCTGGAGGCAGCAAATTATTGTAGCCCTAATTCTATTTTTCTTATAAAGTTGCAACTAGGTGAGTGATCAAAGCAGCAGAGTCTTAGGAAAGAGTTAGGTATTTATACAGTCAAATAAACTGTATAAAGAACTCACACTAGTGCTGCTGTGTTAGGTCTTTTACTTTCACTTGGGGGGACAAAGACAAAGCAGCTTGTCCTTGGCCATGGCTCCCTGTGGCTCAGTTCCTGCACCACAGCCACACTGTCCAGGGTTTCACAGAATCATAGAATGGTTTGGGTTAGGGTTAGGGTTACAGTTCATCTAGCTCCAGGCCACCCAACCATGGGTAGGGACACCTTTCACTAGACCAGCTTACTCAGTGCCCCATCCAACCTGGCCTTGAATAAATCTAGGGATAGGGCATCCACAATTTCTCTGGGCAACATGTTGTGATGCCTCGCTAACCCCACAGTAAAGAATTTGTTCTTAATATCTAATCTAACCCTACTCTTCTTCAGCTTAATGACATTCTCCCATGTCCTATCACTGCAATTCCTCGCAAGAAGACCCTCCATGCCTTTTTGCAAAGCTCCCTTTAGGTACTGGAAGGCTGTTATAACGTCTCCTCAGAGCCTTCTCTTCTCCAGTCTGAAAAACACCAATTCTCTCAACTTCCCTCAGAGGAGAGGTGTTCCATCCCTCTAATCATCTTTGTGGCTTCTGTAGACACATGCTGATGCCTCGCATTTGTTCTTCACATGCCTTTAAGATCAAAACCAAAACAGATCTGCATGCTTCTCCCCTTCTCTCTATGCAACATGCCTCAAGCTATAACCTAAAGAAAGTCTCTGGCTATAACCACTGAATATGGATTTTGATGCATCTTCTTTATTAATTTCTCCACCAGGGTGACCAGAAATGGCTGAACTGGAAACAGTTTACAGCTCTGAACACAACAAAATTTTGAGGAAAGTTTGCTAGTCCCAGGAGGAAGACAGTTTGATCCTTCCTGCCCTGCTAAGGGTGCTAACATTATCCCTTACTTCTGCAGCCAGCAGTGCTCAGAGGGCTTCTTCTGCTTGTTGGATAGAGATGGGCAATGCTGGCAATTTGCTGTTACAAGGTGATAGGCATTTCCCATCCCAAGGACAGCAGAGGTCTGGCAGGGCGGCCAACTTATGGCTGTGATCACAGGGGTGCTGGAAGCAGCCTGGTGCTGCTGTGCTGTACCTGTTTTGCATCTCTAAGGGCAGGATTTCACCTGATGACTGACACCTAAGTGGGGGATTCTGAAGGTAGGTGTTCACAGCTGCCTGAGGTAGAAGGGAGCTGTAGGCAGTTTGGCAAGGAAATTGTGCTTCAGAAGGGGTAGAATCAATCTACTAGCTCCACTGGCAATTTTTGTGAGATCTCCATCATGGCAATGGAGTTTAGATGCCTGGTTCTTATAGAAAACTGCATCTTTACTCCCAGATTTGATGTTTTTAACTGAATCACAGCTGCAAGGCTCAGCAGGATCTGCTCTTAGGAGGAGATGCTCAGCCAGCTCTGGGCTAGCTCACGGACCCATGAGCCAGTCCCAGGAGTACTATGAAAGCCAGACTGCTAACCGCAGTTTGCAGTCAGCCTGCCTTCCTAGCTTGGATTTGGGGTATCTGTTGTCCTAGCTCCTTCTGGGCATATTCCTAGGAAAATCCCGATGGAGCATGCCCATATGGTGCTCCAAGCACTCAGTAGATGCCCTGTAATACTGGTTGTGGCACCTCTATATGTTCCTGCAGGTAAACAACATGGGAGGGGATCAGATCTGGACTGACTGTTCTATGCAGGCTGCTCTACATGGCAGACTAGTGCAACTAAGACCAAAATCTGAGTCCACTCCCTGACTGAATTATGCCACTCATTCAAACATGGCCTTCTACCTCCCGGCTCTCTCCTGCAACCCATTAAATGTTAGCATTCATTGCTACCTCTGCCCTCATCTCAATGACATTTCGTTGCCTTTAGACCATCTCAGGAGAAAGATACTACATGGTAAGCTAAGATATTAGGCTGAAACTGAATAATGTCCCACAGAGACCAAGTTCAGCAGCTGGTCTTCGGGTTCAGTGTCAGGTCTGTTGCCAGCCTCTGCCTGTCAGCAAGAGAAAACCCAATGACAACTTCTTTCCCATCTTGGGGTTGAGCCTCAAGTTCACTACATGTCCCTGAACTCAGAAAGAGAAATTATTTCTTGAAAGCTCCAACACAACTGGCACAGCTGCTCATGAAACCAGTTGTTCTTGCTGGTTACTGTGGTTCCAGTGTGCTACTCTAGTGTAGGTTTGTTCTTCACTGTCTGCAGACGCTGTCCCTGTGCCTTCTCTGACTTGCACAAAACCAGGCATGACCTCTGCCCAAAGGAATTCCACCAGGCAGTGAGATGTCTAGCTGTTAGAAAATCACCTGCAATTATTCACACCCTCAAAATTGCAGGAGCAAAATGAGAGCCTGCTTTTCAAAATCAGGTCCATTATGTGTCTGTAAAGTATATAATCTCCACATAATTCATCAACACCATTAATCTAAACTCCTAGGTACTGAGCTCAATAGAGCATGTGTTTTCCATGTGTGTGTAATATCAAACAAACCTGTGTTTAACTTGTCAGAATATAATCAACTTCCATTAATTACTTCAGTATGAAGTCTCCAGTACCAATGGTTCTTCATCTAATCACTCAAAAAGCTTTTATTGGGGAGCTAAACGGCTCAATAACACTAATTAATTGTGTTTCTTGGACAACTGAGATTGTATAAGTGGAAAGGTGGTTTTGGTACATTTCCCACTACATTGATTTTCACATTTCTGGAACGCGTTTCCCCGTAATAGTCATTAGTGCACAGAGAGAAGAGTTGGAAAGGTGCGGTAGAAGCACGGCATTCCTAAAATATGATTTGAGATTTGTACTGGATCTGCACTATTTGCCAGAAATTCAAACTCTGGCAAATAACTTAGCCTTTCTAGGCTGTTTGCCCAATAGGCTGAGTGAAAAAAACAGCAAACCTAAAAATCTGCCAATATTTATGTACCAGTGTGTGATTCAATTGTTTTATTGCAGAGTAAAATTGACACAAGAAAAAGAGAAAGAGGATAGAAACTCTGTAGGTCTGGAGAGAAAAAAAAAAAGCATCATTTGAGCGTTAAAGAATTTTAGACCTTTAATTAAACCACCCCAAAATTCACAAGTTCAACAAAACCAAAACAAGAAAGAGAAAGAGCCCAATTGCTCCCGTGGGGCTTTCAGGGCTTTACTTCTACACATATTTTTCTACTTCCACGTAGAGGAACAAAGAATGTGCTTTTCCCACCTGAGAAGTGTTGTTTGGTGATTCATGAAGCTTTCTCCCTTGTCTGAAGCAGAGGTTTCTCAGTTACGTACCCCAGGGTTGCGCTGCTGCGGAGCGGAAGAGAACTGGCTGGGAGGGGGATTGCCAGTGAGGAGGGTGTGAGGCCTGGGGAGCATTTTAGATCAGCAGGATATTACTTGGTGTCATATATGTATGCATTTATATATCAGAAGTAAATGAATTGTTGCTCTCAATGGTACAGAAAAATAAAAATAAAAAGCCTCTCTCAGCAGGATTGTGAATGCTGGTTGTGGGTTTGGATTCATGTTTCAAGGCTTCATTTGCTACTGTGTTTTATGTGTTCAGGCCCTCTCTGCAGCTCCACTGTTATCTCAAAACCATCTTTTTATCTACACAAACAGCAGCACTCAAAACGCAAATCTGCTCATTTATGAGTTCATAGCTTTTTGCCTTGCAAGTGTTGGCTCCTGCCCACCCTCCCTCCAACATAAAATACAGATTCCCCTCAATGGAAATGTGTGGCAAAGCAAGTGTCTTGCTAAATCAAGGTAAAACTGTGCTTAAACCCTACAAGATTATTCTTATTCAGTAGCTGCTTCTTCTTTAGTAGTAAAGATTATAACAAAGAAACCATCATTTAGTCCTGTGCCCTACTGAGCCAGGCCCTGTAAAATTAACCCATCCCTGGAAAAGCTTTATCTACTAGGTGACAAGGATATATTGGGAAGTGTAAGGAGAGAGGGATAAAAGTTGTAGGCAAATGTATTTTGATGGTTTAGGAATTTACATTTTCCCTTGGTCTAAAGTGCAGAGCTAATGCCAACCTGTAATTAACTGAGGAATGAAGTCTGTGTTTTAATTTAGTTCAAGCAAAATAATTAAGTAATTAATAATAATGATGGTCAGGAACTGGAACATCCACTGCTGTGCTGTTTTTGCTGGTAATTTGAAAAAGAGGTGGCCTGGCAATTCTAAGAAATAGAGAAAAATCCTGTATTTACATACAATCGGACTGCAGTTTCTTAAAAGAGCAGTTATAAATCTTGATGTTTCATGGTCTTTCATGCTGACTATGGAGTTAATACTATATTCTCCAGGCAGACTTCTCAAAAGCCATTTGATAAATAGTTGGTGCCAAGAGACAGACAACAGTGTCACTATTATGCATTGCTCCTGCAAAGATCTCCTGAGAGTTTTCTGCCATTTCCTTAAGTAAGTATGTTTTCACAAGTCAGTTTTTGCAACTTTTGTTAAAGGAACAGAATCTTAACACAAGAAAATAAATGTTGATCTAAATAAAGAACTAGACTTATAGTCTCACTGAAAGATTGGCAGACGACAACCAGGGTCTCTTTTACTCCTGACCCCAGGTGAAGGAAGTGGGGGGAATTCATGTTCTGTTGCTAACAGGCAATGTATTATGTTGGTCAGATCTTTGAGATTTAGGACATTTGACTGGTTTCCATCCTCCAGTGACCAGTAGTTTACTTCAATAACCAGCTACCATTAGCAGATACTCCTCCTTCCTACCTTGAGAGCCAAAGCCTATTTGTATCATGCTGTACTTGGATCCATTTCAGGTTTCATCATCCTCCTGAATATTTCTGTCCACATGTGCAAGTTCTTCACATCCAGAGTAGCTCATTCGGCACACACAAACAGCTGGACTGTCAGTCTTGGTAGTGAACACCTTGTGAATCACGCAGCTGGCAAAGGGGATTGAATTTGCTATAGTTACTGGACTTGATACAATGGCAATAAAATTCTTGTCTCTTTTGTATCAAAGTGACTGTGTATCTCTTTGGCTAATGGAATTGCCAGTGCCTGCAGAAAAAAAATCGTATCGTAGTGAATGTATGCAAGACTCTTAAATTCTGGTTTACTTTCTGCCTTTCTGGCTCAGTCACCATCTTCGTATATAGCTTGATTTTGCTTTGCCTCCTACTCCTGCCTCCCCATTACCCTATCCCCTAGTGTCCTTCTGAAGTGAGCTGCTCATACTTACGAACATATTCAAAGTGTCCCTTTCAGTCAATGTACCAAGTCTTTGTATTCCCAGCAGAGCCTTCCTTCTGAATGATCCATCTTGTCACATAAGGAACGTTCCTGATGTTTTTTCATCCACCCTGCCAGCCTGTGGCCACTTGCAGAGCAGCTCTAGGGATGCTCCAGCAGCAGTTTCCTTGGCTTTGTGATGCAGAGTGTGAATCCCTGCTCAGACTACAGGCATTTGTTTTCCTGTTAGTTGCAGCAGTGACCGCAAACCAGCCTGTCAAAAAGGGTGTCAGTTAACAAGTTCAGAAAGCCCTTTTGAAGCTTGAGGCAATTTGTGAAATAATTTTTTCTTCTACTGGCATCTTTTGTGAAACTAGAATTTCTCAGCATTCACCAGATGCTCTGGAGCAAGTGTTATTTGAAACAGCTTATAGGATTTGTTCCATGTTTTTCTTTGTGGTCTATCTGCCTGTGTCAGGCTCCAGAAAACAGTGAAAACATTCAGTCTCCCATGACATTGAGCAGAGGGAACATAGGCTAATTCTGCAACACGGCCTTCGAAAAGCTCTGTGCAGGGTCTCCAGGTTCTGCTCAAAACAAACATACCTTCTGAAGGGTTTCTGCCCAAGTATTTTCTATGGAGGCCAAAAGTACTTACAGATCCTTCAGGAGCTGTTCCATTGCACCTAACTGGAAATTTGCTCCCTTTTTTTCTTCTGGCAATTTGAACTTTCATGTTAAATGTACATCCCTCTCTGTCAGCTTCCATGTTTTTCAAGCCTGTTGTCTTCCATCTGGGAGCCACCTTTGTCCTTTATGCTAGACTCTGAAAGGCCGTGAAAGTTAAACAGCCTTCGATGGATGGCTGCCCGGTATCCTCCACCGGCTGGCTGGTGGGATCAGAACTCACTGTCCTTCCCCTCCACTCTTATGCCTGGAATGTAAACACACCTCACAAAAACAGAGGAATAAACCAGCTGCTATTCACTCTTTTAACCATCTATTGAGCAACAGACCTTCATGCCATGTTTATAAGGCAGACTGCTGAAATGGAAAATCAGGGTGGAGAGGTGACCTCAAGGGTCATCCTGCCTCAAACTAAGATCAATTACACCTTTTTAATTCCTGATTAATATGTCTCTAACTTGTTCTTAAAAAGGCTTCAGTGGTAGAAAGACTACCACCCATACAGACAAGGTATTTCAGTGCTTCCCTGTCTGATACTCTTTCTGTTGGCATGTTCTAACCAGGAACTCACCTATCATCTCCTTTACTGCAATTAAATCCCATTATTACTCAACTATACTAAGGTACAAAGAAGAGATTATACTCTTTGTGACTCTGCTGACCACATATACATAGAGATAATATTTTCTACACTTAATAACCCCAGATCAATCAGTTTTACCTTCCAGAACATGTTTGCTCCTAATATGGTAACTGGGTGCCAACAAAGTTGTTCCTTGTCTCTTGTAAGTGCAGCCCCAATAGAGCTCAACAGAGCAGAAGGCATTCATTTACATTTCATATAGTCCAACACCTATGTATACAACCCAGTGTGTCATTTCTTTTTCCACAATAACAGAATGGTTTGGGATCATCTTCACCTTGTGAGCAGGCTTTGTCTTCTGCAAAATTCCTAGCTACCTCACCATGCTCTGCACAGTTCATCTCTTTTGTTCACAGGACCTTGAAATACAGTTCATGAATTCTGTTATTTTTCAGGTTATTTCTCCAATGGATCACGGTAATTTTGAATTCTAACCCCAACCTCTGATACACTTGCAAGGAGCACAAATTTGACAACAAAAAATGTAACCGGATTCTGCATTGCAAGAGCTACACGTTTTTTCAGCTCAAGACCACCATGAAGAACAGTAGAGACAGGGGGAACACACCTCAGCAGCAGCCAGAGGCCTTTCCCAGGCTATATGCCCCATAGGAACTGGTTGTATAAAGCTAATAGCACATGTTGTACAGCTATGAACCTTTCCTTTAATCCTTTAGACAAGCCAGTCATGAAAATACTGAACGCAAGCCACCAAGGACAGACCTCAGTGGAAATCCTTGATGGATACTTCCATTTTGACAATGATTCCCTTATAACTTCTCTGAGTTTTCCACTTGTTTTATACACTGTCAATGATAATTTCAGCTCCATGATATTTCCTCTGCTTATTTATAAGAATGTCATATAAGACGTCACCAAAAGATGATCTACTGAGAATCTTCTATACATCCAGTTTGCTCTACTGCCACAGAAGGAAATCAAATTGGTTTATGTGATCTGTTGATAGGAAGTCCATGCTGAGTGCTACTTTCCATACCTTCCTGCCTTATGCACAGCTTGACGGCTTTTCCTGCAGATCCCTGAGATATCAGCCAACAGTCTGGACTTCCCCAATTTGTCCCATATATGGATGGGCAGCACATGCTTTGGAGAATCTGTGGACACCCTCGTGCAGTGCAAATAGCCATATGGAGCTGTTTATCCAGCTCTATATGATGAAAAGCAGCTGTGTCTCTTACTGCCCTGCTGTTATGAAGAAGGTGTGGCCAGGAACAGGGCACAGATGAGCTTCGTGTTTGTTCTGGTGGTTTCCTAGCTCATCTGCAGGGACTGAAGAAGTGGATGCAACACAGATGAAAGAGACTTGCCTGCATCTTAGAGCACTTTGCCCTCCTGTCTGGGTTGGTGTAGCCTCAGGCTGGAGTGATGCTGAATCACTAGTACCTGAGGGCTCAATGTGTCCGAGCTACAGCTTCCCTGAAGTATACTTCCTACCTGAGCAAAGGGAGCCATCGAAAGTAACTACTGAAAGCAAGACATTGAAGTACATGGCCAGGGTTCACAGTAAAAGGTGAAAAATGGAATCTCTGGGATCTTTCACGCTCTAATGGAGCAGTATCAAAGCTCCATTGGTTTTGATGAAAGGCGAATTAAGCCCAGGGGCTGTGACATTTAAGACTTCACAGATGAAAAAGCAATGACTCCTCCTGGTTCTACATGGGAGTGGTTTTCTTTTCATTGTCATAGAATAAGCAAAAAAAATTACACTTGGCCTTTGATTTCCATGCTACTATTTTGTTGCTGTCGAGGGAATGGAGTAATAAGTAGCTCAGTATTAGTTTACATGATAATGTTTCCACATGCCTGTATTTAACTTCTAGTTGTAAATCCAGGTTCCACCAAGTCCCACTCTCATGCTGGTACATGTCCTTGTGAAACAGATACAGAGAATATTTAATGTTATTAATTGGGTATAGAATTCCCAACCCAGCTGCCCATTAGGAAATCTCAAAAAGATTGCAGCTTTCTTTTATTGTTGTTCCTGAAGGGGAATCTGATTGATGCTTCTAAGATGTTCAGTATTGACTGCATTATACAACAATGCCCATATAGTTGTTTTCATAGTAAACACTTGCGGCAAGTAGCCTTGATACAGCAGTAAGAGAGATGTGGTTTTCCAGGAACTCAGACCATAGACGAAAAGCTTTTAAATAAAAAGGTGAAAGAGGGTGGATAAATATAATTTGCAACTGTGTAACACTTCACATACTTCAAAGTGACAAAAGCACTAGACTTTCCAGCTGAGTCTTTTCCAATTTGGCCCAGGGCATGGCCTGATGAGGTTACGCCAGTCTGGGCAGGCTGCTCTTGAGAAGACCTTTCTGCTGTCCACCTACAGACACCTTTCTCAGTAGATGTCGGCTTCAGAACTGTAGTCAGGGGTTTAAAAGACTGGAAATTCCTAAGATTTTCTTTGCTCTACGTCTCAAAGCATGGTGAGACAATACTGGATGTTTTTGGGGGTTTTTTCTCAATTTTTTTGCATGTGGTTTCACTGCCAGTGAAAGGTTGGCACAAGTCTTGGAGCACTCTTGAGTTGTCTGGTTGTACACTGCTCACTGAGAAATACATTAATTGCCACTGTTGCAGTCTCTTCTCAAGTGATGGGGATGCCTCTGTCAGTCTGATACCCTTTTTTTACTTCCTCTATTATTTGTAATGAACATGCATAAGCAAACATCACATAGGTTTTTCCATTACCACAGCGGGTGTCTGCTTTCCAAAGTTGAGAAGCAGTAGCAAATGCTGTGCTCACTATCCTCATTTTCCATCTGAATGCAAATTCAATTCAATGTCCCAGACAGCAGCAGCAGTTTCACAGTTTCTCTTGAACCCTATTTTTTTGAAGGCAACGGGACACTGACACAGAAGTGACCTACAGCAAAAGCAGCATTGTGCTTGCTGAAATAATTCAGCATAAAAACTGGTACTCCCAAGATGAAGTACTGAGATGTAGACTTTTATATCCACAGGTCACCACATAAAAGTGCTCTCATTTTCAATTAAAATTTCTTCCATGCAACTCCGGAGGGTGTATTTTCTCATCCTGTAGATATTTTCGAGATGGTAAAATTTTTTGTGTGTTTTAAAATGGGTTAGAAAGTGAAAATATATAAACAAATGAATATAAATAGCTAGAAGAACCTTTTTTAAAGTCAATAAACATAATTTGGAAACCTCAATATTTTTGTAAGTTTCAATGAATTCTATTTTGGTGTTGATGCCAGTCTTTTTTACTGTAATTATCTGACATTTCAAGACAACAAAGTAAATTTGAAAAACGAGACTTCTTAATTAAAAAAAAAATGGGGGACTTGATAATCTCCAAACTTTCTTAAAAGAAATCCAAAGAAATTAAACACAGTTGTCCTGTTCCACAAAAATGTTTCGAATTTGCTGACCTGGCACTCACTTCACAAAGACCTAGCTGAAATGCTGCTGACCATTTTCCTTGACTACACCAGCTGCCTCTGAGTACTTGGAACATTTTAAAATCTGGACACATATTTTGTGGCCATTTCACAAGATTCACAAAGTTAAGATTCACATTTTAAGAGCCACACAAAGCATTGAGCCACGTACTTCAGTTATATAGTCTCACTCCTCCCTATGAACAGAATTTTTTTCTATGTATGTGAAGAGAGCAAATGAAAAGGAACCCATCTGTTCAGTGCAGTGAAGGCACTGAAGACTCCAGCGTGGAGTCTATGGGTCTGCTGTCCCCTCCCACTATGACAGCACAGGGCAGGTTTGTCTTGTGCTGCATGACTTCTGGATTTCTTCTGATCATGACGAGCACACTCTCCAGGTTTCAGGCCTGGTAGAAAAATTCTTTAAAAAGTGCAAAAAAGGAGCTCAATATCCCTTAGAGTGAAGACTCTCATCCTCACACCAGTTATATGAGGAAGATCAGGCAGCTTTGCTGAACACCTCCAAGTCACGGGGGGATGAAACATCTTATCTTACAACAGAACTTGTACATTCACAAATTCCTGGACAGCAAGAAGTCTTTTTTAAAGACGGATTTCATGATTCCTAGGATGAGGTTTTCCACATGCTACAGTGTGCTCCTCAGTTGATGTTGCAAAAGAAGGGAGGTAGTGGTGGCCTGAGCCCACTAGGTCTCTTCCTCGTGTGGGTCCCAATGGCTTGTTGAGAGTGTGGTTTGTCTTCTCCAACTTCAGCTGTGTCAGATTTGGGCATGTGGTCTCAGTAGCTCATTCTTGTGCTTCAGTCAGTGGAGAGATGGGAGTGCTGCAGGTGGTGATGCCTGCTCTGAGGCACATGACTGAGATGAAATTTTAAATTACACTTAACATCAGACACCTACAGTTCCTTAAGGACATCAAACTGAGGATGCCACTTACAAAACAGCGCTTGTCTCTCCTATCACAGCAGCGGGGTGAGACAGTAAGGAATACCTCAAGATGGGATCCTTGCTTCATCCCACATACCCTGGTGTTTAGAGCAACCCTATCAAAGAGTCAGTTTTTCTGCACAGACCAAACTCAGAATGAGCAGAATGAGCAGAAAAGGTCCTGCTCTCCAGTTCTTCACCAATAAACTATCTTTCTTGTGCTCAAGATAATATGCCTTCACTGTAAAGAAAGAAATGTCTCTAATTTGTGGTTATTTACAGCACTGTAAATCAGGCACATGCCACGAAGTACCAATAAAAATTGTTTAAAATCAGCCTTAAATAGCTAAACTCTCAACAGCAGCTCATAAAATGGGACTTGGCAGTTCTTAGGTAGTTATGGTTAAATTGACAGTCCTTTTGGGAGTTAAGATAGCCAAAAGCAGTAGTAGTTAGGAGCGAAGTGATAGATGGTGGAGCTTGTTGGTTGAAGAGCATCAATTGCACACTCCTGAGGCTTCATGTGTTCACTGGCTCTGGACTAGGAAAAGGGAGATATCAGACTTTGTCACTAGACACCAGCTTATTCAGTCACACATCCCTTGCCTATATGGCCCTAGAAACTGCAAAGCCAGAAGAATGAGCTTTGGTGTGAAGGATTCTATTGCTGTCTGCATGTAACAGAAGACTTCAGACAGGAAAAATGATAGGACAGTCAAGCCCAAAGCAAGCTGAAAGGAAAGTTAAGGAAATCTGGAGAAGGGACCAACACCATGAACAAAAAAAGCCCATCCATAAAGAAACCAGATCTCAGCTCCTTTTAAAAGTCAGGTGCACAGATTATATTAGCCTCGAGCCAGGTCTAACTTCCGCTGCCAATAACCACTTCCACTGCCAATAACCCAAGCTGACATAACAGCAACATTAAGAAGGTTTGGGGTTTTTTCACTGTTGCATTAGGCATTCATGTCTCTTTTCCCCTTCTTTTTTTTTTTTTTTTTTCTCTTCTTTTTTTCCTCAAGGTACTTGTATTTTAGCCAACCACCTCCCTTCTTGTTAAACAAGAGATGTTTCAAGATGGGGCCCAAACCTAAACATTGGCTCAGCAACCCAGCACTATGAAAGCTGTGGGTTTGGGTCTCAATTCTGCTTCTAATGAGAATCGAGCATACCTGGGCACTGGCAAACCAGCTTGTAAAACATGAACTCATATCCAGGCTGGATTCCTGTAGGCTCCCTTGCAGTGTGTCAACATAGTGCTTTCAGGCAATTCAGCCCTTTGTATCGTGCTTCATATTCCTTTCCTGGCATGGCTTACTAGGCTGGATGGGTATTTCATGGAGGCAGCAGCTCCCAACTATCAACACCCCAACACAACAGCTAAGCCACACAAAGCTGTATTATTGTCACCTTTGAAATGCTGCACTGAAGCACAGAGAAATTTGTGGACATTATGAACAAGTAAAGGTATAGAAAAAGCAATGGCTCAAAAGCTGCACAGACATATTCACACCACACTAAGTCAGTCCATGTTCAGCTGGGGACCTTGGTGTAGCAGCTCAGGCTTGATGCCAAACTTGGTTATCCAGTTTCTGAACCAAGCCAGGTTTCTGTCCAGCTGCCCTCAGAGTAGACATACAACTGTCTGCACTTGGCCATGGAAACATGATTTGACCCTTGGACCTTCAGAAGTACTTGGAATTTTTAGGTAGGAAGCCTGAAACCTTTTGTATTGGTTTTTCTGTGGCCAGGTTTTGGTGGCAGTGGGGGGGGCTGAGGGAGAGGCTTCTTCGAGAAGCTACTGGAAGTTTCCCCATGTCCAGGCTGGGCCCGCTGCTGGCCAAGGCCGGGCCAATCAGTAGTTGGCAGAACGCCTCTGGGATAACATATTTAAGAAGGAAGAAAAAAAAAAAGAGGTGGTTGAAAAATGAAGATGGCTGCCAGAGAGGAGCAGGGTGAGAGCCTGTGAGCAACAACGCAGACACCAAGGTCAGTGCAGAAGGAGGGGGAGGAGATGCTCCTGGTGCCGGAGCTGAGATCCAGCTGCAGCCCATGGTGCAGACCATGGTGAAGCAGTGACCCCCTGCAGCCCATGGAGGACCACAGGAGTGCAGAGATCCACCTGTAGCCCGTGGAGGAGCCACGCCGGAGCAGGTGGATGCTGGGGAAGGCTGCAGCCCGTGGGAGACCCAAAGTGGAGCTGGGTCCTGGCAGGGGACTGTAGCCTGTGGGGAGAGGAGCCCACTTGGAGTAGGATTCTCCTGTTAGGATGCGTGGCTCGTGGGGTCCACGCTGGAGCAGCCTGTGCCTGAGGGACTGCACCCTGTGGAATGTCAGCCATGTGGCAGCTGTGGGTGAAGGGCTGCTGCCCATGGGATGGACTCTCGCCGGAGCAGTTTGTGAGAGGAACTGTATCCTGTGAGGGATGGACCCCATGGAATGTGGCTGGAAGGACTCCTCTCCCCAAGCAGCGGCTGAGAACAGCAGCTGACCACAGCAACACCTCCCCCCCCCACCTCGCCTTTTTCCCTTGACCGCTGCGGGAGAATAGGTTGGATGTAAGAAGGAGGGGGGTGGGGGGTAAAAGGTGTCTTTTAGTGTCTCACTCTTAGCTCTGATCTTGTTAGTAATAAATCTGATTATTATTCCCACATAGAGTCTTGTTTTGCCTGTGACGGTGATTAAGAAAGAATCTGTTATAGTCCTTATCATGAATAACGAAACCTCTCGTTATATTCTCTCTCTCCTCTATAGTTAGGCAAGGGGGAGTAAGAAGGTGGCTGTAGTGGGCCCCTGGCACCCAGCCTGGGTTAAACCACTACACCTTTTGAGATGCTTTCTGAGCCTCCAAGAGTCTCACAGCGTGGTCATCATAGTAACACAGGAATGAAAACGGGTCTGTTATGCTTAAAGCTGTCACTGTGACCACTGAATTGGTCCCCACTGAACTTCAGAGCTGCTTGTAGAGTACTACAGGATCTGGTATTCTCAGTCTGTGCCAAGTCTGGGCTCTATTTTCCTACCAATAACAGGCCCAGTCTTAAGAAAGCATGGTCACACTGAGTGGAAGTACACTTGTGTTGAGGGTTTCATAGCAGAATGTGGGGTTCCACAGCAAGAAACATTGGTACGTGTGAGAAAGTCAGCCATGGCAGAAGACAGCTGCACCCTTTCCTTTGCCAGACAGCAAGGGGGCGTCTGAGGCATTGCCCAGACTCAGGAGCTTTGCTGTTCTGCTTTTCTCTCACGGCAGTACCAGGATCATGGCTCTGCCAGGGCTGCTCCGAAGTCCTCAGGGTTCTTTTGAATGCAGGAATTATGAATAGGAGTTGTGTAGCCCTGGTGGAGCTCAATTTATAGAAGCTTTTCTGCAGCTTTGGAAAGCTTGGTGACTGGACATGTTTACTCTCATCTTCCACCCCGCACAAGGGATTCACCAGCACACACACCCATCTCCTCCAGTCCTGGAGGCCATGTAGGGGAATATGGGCCAAGACTTCCTCAAGACTGAAAGAAACAGAGGCATTATGGAACCTGAAATTCTCTGGAAGGATTCATGAAGGATGAGCTTGCTGACTGCATTCCCACTACTTGGTAGTGCCTTGGTAGAGAGGATATGGTGTTCTCTATGGGCATGCTCCTGACTGGCACTTTGTGATTCCTTATGCCAGTATTCAGACACTGTAGTGAAGCAGGGAGAGAAGGCATTTCCCTGGTACTTCAGAGCATCCCCAGGGCAGCCACAAACTCTTTTCCCTGTTGCAGGGCCACTTTTGACTAATGCAGAATGATTCCCGCACTCTCCTACTGCTGGAGATGGCACAGGGGTATAAAGAAGTACTTTCTTGAGCATTAAGAGTACAGTGAATTCCAGAAGCTCATGATTATTTTTATAAGCAAAGCTGCTTCCTGTAACAGCATCTCACATTTATTTCTCCACTGACAGATCTCCACTGAGATCATTGTGGATCTCCATTGACAGATAAAAACATAATTCACCAAAGCCAGAGAACATATCGAAAATCTGAGTGAAGAGACAATGAAGAAACAGGTTTAAGCCCACACAGCCTTTTCCCAAGCCAAAGCTAAATCAATTCTTCCTTGCACAGTACAGACATTCTATCAATCCCCTTTCCCCATCTTCTCCTTCTTGACCATAGTGCAGTGGTTACTTCATGTGCTTCCATGTGGCCACCTGAGTCTAGCTGATATCCAAGTTAAAACTTAAGCCGCCAAGTTATCAAATGTCCTCAAAATGGTGTGTGTGTTGTCCTGGGACAGTCTCCTTGGTGGAACTGCTTCACCTGGCATATATATTTACACATTAGGTCACCAATGGAGAACATGAGGCTACAGGATGAGAACTATAGCTCAGTGGTTGCAGCTGTTGTGTGGTGGTGGAAGAGGAGACTGTTATCCTGATCCCAATGTATATTCTAACTACTGAATAGAAAATTGGAGCTCCCCTTACTCTCAGTGCTTTATAAGAGTTTGCGAGCCCTCAGCTTTTGCAAATAATACGACAGAGTAGGTGGAACAGATTGAGTTGATTTCTTCATGTCACACTCAGGTACAAAGTAGATGCCAAGTAGCTCAGCATCATTAGCATGTGGGTGTTCTTACATGTTCCCAACAGCAAAAGTCAGGCTGTATATATTCCCTGAGCAACTCACATATCAACTAAATATCCAGACCTCCACCGACAAGTTGAATGGCCACAGGTGTTACAGCAGTCTACGAAGATCGCAGAACAGCAGGAAATTAAACCTGAAAGTGCCAATTGCCCACCAAATCTTATCTATCGCCCCTCCTATGCAAGTGGAGCAACTTTGCTGAGGCACAAAAGTTAGGAGATCATTTCCACTGGGTCTCTACTGAGCTTTTTGGATGGGTTGATTGCATCCCCTTCTCCACAGAGAAGGGTATCAGCTGAGTATCCAGACAGGGTAATGTAGACATGTGTAGCCTGCACTCCCAAAAAACCCTAAATGACCACAGTTTTTCCCAGCTGATGGATGTTCTCCAGTGACCCCATGTCATGGATTAAATACGTCTTCCCTCTGCACTCCTCAGTGTGGAGGAATTATGAGCGTCATGCCATGCTCTCACTATTGGTCATCACCCTAACCTTGCTACAGTCATTTTCATCAGGGATGAGTGAAACCACCTCATATAACTGTATACCATAAAGTCTATTTATCAGAAGGCTACTTCTGTTTTGTCTTTGCCTATCACATGCTTGTATCTCAGTATAGAGAAATCCTGACTATTACAGGAAACCAGTAATGCAAATGACTAAAGACAGATAAATATTTAATTCAAACAGCAAGATGTTGTTTGCAGTTATTTATTTTACTAAAATGGTTACATATGTTGAAACAATGAAGAGCAATAGTAATAATGTTTGTTTTTCCAATATCATAAATAATTATTGAGTTTTCATCAGCTGTTGGCTCAGCACTGATCATGATTTTTGTTATTTAAAAAACACACACACATAATTCATTAGAATTTGTGTTTTCAGAAAACTCTAAAGCAGCAGTAGAAAAAAAAATAAATTAAAGGAAATGGTAAGAAGAAATTAGGCCAAGTATTTCTTAATTTTAAAACCCACTTAATGTGTTTTACAGCTATTCTTGTGCTTTGATCAGTTGAAAAAAGAACCATTAACAAGCTGTTTATACAATGGCTTGTCTTCTCCAGTTTTACTTCAGAGAAGTCCCCAAAACGTACCTTTTTTTACATGACAAATTTTGTTGTCATTTATACAGACAAAAACACTGAACATTTTTAAAAGGAAAGTTTGTCAAAACCATGAATTTATTGTCACAAAATATTTAATACCAGAATAACTTATAATAGTATGAACAAAAGTGAAGTATTAACTCTCTGCTATTAGTTATAAACTCACATTATTATGTCAAAATCCAGTAAAGTATCAAAAATTAATGTCATGGAATCTTAGACAAATAATGATGCAAGTCAGTAAAACATATACTTCAACTGTTCATACAGTCACAACATACATTTCTTGCTTGGCACTTTAAGTCAATGCAAATCAGCAATTTAGAAAACAAAGTAAAAATATATATGTACAAAATATCTTCATATCAAATAATTTTCATTGTACACTAAATAAACCCAACAATGTTATGTTACATCGAGAAGTTTCCTAAAAAGTCACACCAAGGCTGATATTTGCAATGTATCTTGACTATTTTAGTGCAACTGAAACAGCCTCTACTTGCAAGTTAATTTCATCATTAGCATAGTCCTGCTTCCACTGAAGTGGGAGTTCTGCCATTATGCTCAGCAGGAGCAGAACTAAAGTCTTGTCTTTTTTCATTGATAGCTCACAAAAAAGAGAAACAAGGAAAGGGATAAGTAGGAAAAAACCTGACAGGATACCCACAGGAAAAAAATCCATATCCAAGCAACAATCAGCTCTTTTCCAGTTTTCTGTAACTGATTCAGTATAAATTGGTTTTGGCTTTGCCACTGTTTACTCAAGCACTGTAAACCTCATTAGACTATTGTTATATGACTTGAGAATAACTTGTACACCTCCAAATAAAATTTAAAAGCAAACCTGGTTTTATACTAGCTATTACACTCAATAGCAGTCAAGTTTAGAGACATGACATCTAATACATGGTTTAGTATTTTCTTAAAACTCTTCTGCCTTAAATGCTGAAATTTTTCAATGTTTCAGTTCCCATTTGTGATTCTAGTTTGGGCTTTGATAGTTTATATTAAAGGGGTTTTTTTCACTGAAATGTGAAATGTCAATCAACTGTCCTCATTTATGCAGTACATACAAAATAAAAATGTTAAATCACATTAAAATAATAAGTTCCACCATGGAAACATTTTTGAGTTCCACTGCAAATAATAAATGGCACCATGGATTTAGTTTTGTACAAGAAGAAGAAATCAAATTTACTTCCATAAAAACTTCAGTACGTCACTAGTAAAGCTTTAAAATTATAGAAATTTGACTTGAATTTACTAGTCTGGCTAAAACCTTCTCAACTAGAAATCTTTAATGAGCAACACAGCTGGGAGAACATGTATGAGTTCAAAATAATGTGAACAATTATTTTCTAAATTTTTGTGTTCTAGAGTATTGCACTTTTCAAAGGAGTGATTTTGGTATTTTAATATACTGCATATACAGGTAAGAAGCATGCATAACAACCTCATTGCCACTTTGACAAAACATACTGTACAATATTTGTAACACTGTTGATTAAAAAAAGAGAGAATGATGTAACAATTTCATTAAGACTCATCAATTTTTACAAGTCAAATAAGCATGACTTTCCAGGGCCTTCAGCAGTAATGTGTTTAGCCCTCGGCTGCTTAAGCCCACTTGGAATAATATACAAAGTTTAAGCATGGCATTGTCATTTTGAGGCATAACACTGTTGTACTATGCCCACGTTATAGCTTATTTTTTCAAAGCAAGGCACTTACTGTAATAGCAATGCAAACATCTTATGCGCACTTTTGATTAACATAAAATAAGTTAATGTTTTGATAAAAACAGGTTTTTTATAATTTACATGCCTTTGATAGAAGCAATTGAACATTTCATTTAATACAATGGAAACGTCTGAGTCAGAAGGGACTTCATTATTTTAAGCGACCATTCTGTAGAAGAGGACCTATTTTCCACATTTGCCTCGTATCTGTGAATCTGATTTTGCTGAAAACCAATCCTGTGAGGAACATGTCCGTTTGGCACGAAAAAGGGCCCATCTCTTAAAACTGCTGAACTAATGGCACTTTAACAGTCTTTACTTCTGATATATGCGATGATTTCTGAATGATGCAGCTGGTAGTTCCCTGCAGTTTATCCTTCCCCTGGGCAAGGTTCGTTAGGGCCATAGCTGCGTTGATCTCCTTCCAGTATGTCTCATCTTTGCTGGTTCCTTTTCTGTTAGCTGTGCTAGATTCAAGCAATAACAAACATTTACATGTGCAGCTTACATAGCGACATGATATCAGGAAAACTGTAATAACAGCAATAATTTTGGAAAACTGCAAAGTCCCTTACCTTTCACACTTATTTGGTCCATTCTCCAGATTCTCTGAAAACAGGGAAAAAAAAAAAGTCTATTTTATTTTAATAGTTTTAAAAAAAAAATACGTTCGGGGAATAGGCGTATTAAAAAATGACCTAAGATTTATTAAAAAGTTGATACCAAATTTAAGATAAAATCTTTCCTTTGACCCGCATAAAGGATGAGCTTCATGTAAACATTTGCCTGGAGAAAGCTACACTGAGCTTGTAGCAGCGCACATGCCAACCAAAAATGCTGTGAAAGGTTCCCAAGACATGACTTTATAAAAAAAGGCTTTTGAGAAGCAGAACCTCACTAAGCTTCACCAGAACTGCACTGTCAGAACTGGTATTGAATCCCACCCAGCATATCCTACACCAGTCTATGTTGAGGAAAAAGTTATCTTGGCAATAGCGAGAATAAAGCTGGTCTTGAAGATTCACCTCCCTTTAACAGGGTGATAGAGCAGTTTTTAAAAACAGAAATCCCAAGGGCATAAGGAATTGCAAAACCTAAAAATAAAGTCAGCTTCATTGCCCTTTAGTGAATGCCTTCTTGTATGCACTAAAAATAGTAATCCCATCCATGCACACACACATGATATGTGTGGGTTTTAATGTTCCCCTTGCCTCAGTCCCAGAGGCAGCCTGAGAAGGATACAAGTAACAAGCACACCTGGTCAACAGTCTTCAAAGATGAAATGGTATCACAGGCATAAGCTACACTTTCTCATCAAGAGTCACATTTGTTCATTCACGAAATTCTCACGTCGCAGAGAAGCCAGAAATATTTGCCAGGCAGAAACGTATAAGCTTTATTCAGGTGGTTTGCTATCCGGACACAGAAATACATTATAGAAGAGCAAGAAGCCGATGCTCAACTGCAATACCTAGCAAAACAAGTCAAACAAAAGGAACTGCAACAGCAAGAGCACTAATGGATACAAGACCCCAAAAACCACCAAACACAGCATAAATCTCACAACTTTATGAGACCAGATTGCCACCTACAAATCAACATTACTGCTAGATTTCCATTAGATTATTAATGAAAGGTTGATCTTATCTTTAAACAGAGCTTCCCAATGGAATAGGTGCCAAAGCACACGGAAACCCATGGTAGCTCTCCACTTATGACCAACCTTGCCCACCACAGCCAGCAACACATTCACAGAATCACAGAATTAACAAGGTTGGAAAAGACCATTGAGATCATCCAGTCCAACCTATCACCATCCCATCATCTAAATCATGGTACTAAGTACCTCATCCAATCTCTAGCACATCCAGGGATGGTGACTCAACCACCTCCCAGGGCAGCCCGTTCCAATGGGAAATTACTGTGTCTTCTTGTCCTGTCACCAGTTACCTGAGAGAAGAGACTGACTCCCGCCTGACTACAACCTCCTGTCAGGTAGTTATAGACAGCAATAAGGTCACCCCTGAGTCTCCTCTTCTCCAGGCTAAACAACCCCAGCTCACTCAGTCACTCTTCATAGGGCTTGTGTTCCAGTCTCTTCACCATCCTCATTGCCCTTCTTTGGACATGTTCAAGCATCTCAACATCCCTCTTAAACTGAGGGGCCCAGAACTGGACACAGTACTCAAGGTGTGGCCTAACCAGTGCTGAGTCCTACTGGTCACACTATTCCTGATACAGGCCAGGATGCCACTGGTCTTCTTGACCGCCTGGCTCATGTTAAGTTTCCTATCAACCAGTACTCCCAAGTCCCTTTTCTGCCTGACCATTCTCCAGCTACTTAGTCCCCAGCCTACAGCTCTGTACAGGGTTATTGTGGCCAAAGTATAGAACCTGGCACTTAGACTTGTTAAACCTCGTGTTATTGGATTCAGCCAATCTCTCCAGCCTGTCAAGGTCTCTCTGCAGAACCCTCCTACCCTCTAACAGATCGACACTTGCTCCCAGCTTGGTGTCATCTGCAAATTTACTGATCATGGACTCCGTCTCCTCATCCAGATCACCAATAAAGATATTGAACAGAACTGGTCCTAACACTGAACCCTGGGGGACTCCATTAGTAACTGACTGCCAGCTGGATGCAGCACCATTCACTGTCACTCTCTGAGCTCGGTTATCCAGGCAGTTCTTAACCCAGGACAGAGTAAACCTGTCTAAGCCACAATCCACCAGTTTCACCAGGAGTTTACTATGGGAGACGGTATCAAAGGCTTTGATAAAATCCAGGTATATAACATCCACAGTTCTTCCCTTATCAACCAGGCGAATTACCTGATCATAAAAGGAAATCAGGTTGGTCAGGCAGGACCTTCCCCTCCTAAATCCATGCTGACTAGATCTGATCTCTTTATTATACTGTAGATGCAGCGTGATTGCCCTTAAGATAATTTGATCCGTAATTTTCCCCAGTACCGAGGTCAGGCTGACAGGTCTGTAATTCCCTGGATCCTCTTTCTGGCCCTTCTTGTAGGTGGGTGTCACACTGGTCAACTGGAACCTCTCCAATAAGCCAAGACTGTTGATAAATGATGGACAGTGGTTTAGCGAGCTCATCTGCCAGCTCTCTCATCACCCTAGGATGGATCCCATCAGGTCCCATAGACTTATGAGGATCCAGGAGGATCAGTAAGTCTCTAACATCTTCCTCCTGGATTACAGGGGAGCTATACTGTTCCCTGACTGTGTCTATCAGCTCAAGAGACCACTATTCCTGTAGACAACCAGTTTTGCTATTAAAAATGGAGGAAAAGAAGGTATTGAGTACCTCTGCCTTTCCCTCATCTTCAGTAACTGTATTTCCCTCTTCATCTAATAAAGAGTGGAGGTTGTCCTTATACCTTTTTTTGCATTAGTATATTTATAAAAAGACTTTTTATCATTCCTTTACAGAGATGACCAATTTGTCTCATACAGTCAATAAGTCAACCCAGCCACACTCCCCAGCACATGGAGGTGACCACTGGAGACCACAGTCTCATGAAAGAAATGCAGGGAAACCACCTGTAATTTCAGAAGTCAGCTGCTTGCCAAGCTGTTTGATCTAGCAGGCCTTCATCCTTTCTCAAAACACCTTTATAAAAAAATGTTCACAGGTGACCAAAGTTCGAATTTTGTTCTAAAAGCATGTGTCATATATCAGTATCTCCCAAGCTGTCCTAGATCAATACTTGAATGGGACTCAAAAGGGACAAGTCCAATCTATGCATAGGACAAGGGCCAAGGAAAAAAGAAACATTTGATCCAGAACAAGGTACTGAATGACACCAAAAGTTTCCTTCTTCATGCTGTATTTAGCTACAAAGAATTTTTTCAGCCCTGCTTCATTCTTTTTTTTTTTTTAATTAGAGACAATTTTCAAGAGGTTTAGGACTGAATAGGCCAGTAGGTATAGAAATGGAAATGGCAAGTAATAGAGAACATCATTGCCAGAGCAAACCTGGATATAAATACACTTCTCTCAAGCATCTGTCAGTTTCTTTCACTGTTGGAAAATATTTCCTATGAACAAAAAAATTGCTTGTACAAACTTCTAAGGAAAGTAGGTGTGAATGGTGACACACATTCCAATTCCAGCGTTTATTTGAAGGAGTATTTGCAAATATTTTTTACTGGTATTTAGCCAGCTCTAAAAGAAAGCAGCCTGCCCATGGCATATAAGAGCAGCAGCAAAATTAAAAAATAAAATCCAGGAGGAAAGAGCTACCCATTCTTTAAGTTTGCTGAAGATTTTTATTGAATTACAAGACTTTTCTCATTCCACTCAGATTTTACATTTTTTAAAATAAATAATTTATGGCAAAGAAACTCAAAACTGGGTTACTGTAAAACCATCATTGATAATTTGCAAAGCTCTTGCTAATAACTGTTGTAAAAACATGTTAGTACAATGAAGTCTGAAAATCCATCATTTCAGAGCACAGGTCCTGTTTTTCTTGCCGAAATTTCTGTTCTGCTATACCAAACCTCTGACAGTATGCCCCAGTTTGCACTACCATAGCATCCAAGCATCTCACATCTGTCTAAACAGCCCTTAGTGAAACAAGTAAGTATTGACACCATTTTTTGGTTGGGGATAACCCCACTGAGAGAGACAAAGACAATTCCTTATACACCTTGCCTGTCAAACCAACTTGATCTAACTCAAAGCAAAAGTGGGGTTCACCTCACAGGTTTCATAAACTGCTGTCTAAGGCATGTATCTTTTTCCAGGCTACTCGTCCAGACTTCGTTCATAAACAACAGAGATGTCCTTCAAGAAGTGGTTTCAGTCCATCTATTTAACACTGCAGTCCAACATCCCTGAGTGCTCTTGCAAAGACAAATCACTAAGCAAGCCCTTTTCTGTGGCCACTTCCTCATACTTTTTTCCTTTAGACAACATTATCACCCATGTGGATATGCTGTGAGCTGTATGAGCAGAGGACCATATCTCTCCTTCGGATATTTAGTATATCCATAGTCCATATCTATACTTATATATAGATATTTAGTACAGTGGTAGTGTAACTACAGCCTTAATTGCTTAGCTCAGCCTGGAAAAGAGGCAGTCTGGTCATGTCTGGTTCTTTACCCACCAGAGAAAGAATACAGATGACAAAATTCTACCAAATTTTAACAACAAAAAAATAATCTTACCAAATGTTCCCAACATTTGGCCTTTTCTTCATATTTTATAATCTATCTGCTCTACCCCAACTACTAATTAAAGCTTTAGATAATTAAAGCTTTTGATATTTGACATATCTGCACAAGAATTGCAAAGTATATTTAAACTGTAAAAGTAACATTTTTGTGAGACTGTGTCATGAAAATAATCAAAGAACAGCATTCTCAAAATGGAAAGTGTCCAGTCTCTTGACCATCACACAACATGCTCCTAGGTTTCTTAGGCAAGGAGGAAAGGGTGCCAGGCCTGGGTAATTTCTCTAGAAATGGTGATAGGAACAATGGAAAAATGATGCAGCATTACTGAATCTCACTAAGCAGCCTCGGCTAAGGACTCACCCCAGAGCAATTGTTGATGGGCACTTCACTCTGTCACCACATGAGAAGCAGCACTTTATATGAGGTATCAAGGATGCACCATAGCTGTCCTCTGCAAGAGCTGTGAATACCTTTAATCTCATACATCTTAGGTGGCAGCACCTCTAGTCTCTGCTGAAGGAGTGTGGTCACCTCACTAGCTGGACCAAGGCAGGCTATCACAAAAATTTAAACCACTACATACTTGCCAACCTTAGATGTGTCAAGTGAATCCAGGGAAAGCCAGTGCTGATGAATTATTGTATTTCACACTGTTCCCAAGACTCAATTGATAGAGTAAACAATGATGTTTACCCACTACATACATAAATACATCTCAACAGCATACACCTCACCTGCACAAATAAATTTCCTGAACAAACTATTATGTACAGCAGCATATTCATTAATCAAAATCCAAAAGAAGGTGTTGCTGAAGGTGTTTTATTCTGTGTCTGAAAGGATATGCTTCTTGTCAAAGGATGTTGGTGGGCTTTCAGCACATACTGAGATCCTACAGTAAAATCTAAATCAAGTATTAAAAAATCGAAATCAATATTAAATATTAATCTAAATAATATTTAATCAATTAAATAATAACAAATTGTTACTTACTGTTTCAGTATTACTCTAAATCAATATTAAATCTATTTAATAGCAAACATCAGAAATATCTTTTTGTTACAAGTTCGTAAATCACTTAAAGGAGTGGCAATTTGCTCTACAACCAGAAAATTTTAAATACTGTGAAAATGAAAACTCAGTCATTTATAATTAGGGATTGTCATTTATACCTCACTTCCTGGTGCTTCATTCTGCTCCCAGTTGCAAGCATCCAGAGAATCAGCTTTTGCCACGCCAGGAATGTCTTATTCTGCTCTCAACATCCGCTCAAAGAAACCAGCAAGGCAGGCTATTTGTTCCTTCTTGTTTATAATAGGAAGTCACTATAAATCACATACCAATGGAATTCTGTATACCTTTCCATTAGTACGAGTTTTTCAGTATACAGTTTACTGTAGGATGCAGTGCCAAGAGTGTAGACACCAGACAATACCAGCTTTGTGATACAGCACGGTATTTTTCAGGACCCACATAATTATTAATAATATACATGGCAATTTTTTTTCATCATGAAATTTCTTCATAAATATTCACTGGCTGATCCTGACAACTCTCTTGCAAGGCAGTCTACAGTCCCATTTTAGCAGAGATGGAAATGAGCCTCTGAAGTCCAAAGACAACATGTCTAGGCAATATTGTGACCATTTCAAAAGCATTTAGGAACACAACTTTCCAGGATTTATCTTACATTTAAAATGTTTTCTTTTGTTCTCCTGCTACCAGAAACGCACATCCAAAGAAAGTAAACCCCACGGTTCTTGCAGGCAAACCATCCTTAAACTGCACAATAGCATAACTTAACTCAAATTTACTAAATACTAAGACCCTCTGGCTACATGGTGCTTGTGGCACATTCAAATATTTCAGAACAATTCAGATCCTTACTGTTCACCACATCCAAACTAACTTTTATATACCTGGACAACTCCAGAGGTGTGCTAAATAATGTTAATTACAGTTCCATGTTATACTTTGGATATAAAAATCCAGACCTAAGAATATCACATGTGTGCAGTGGTGAACTGACTTCACGTACAGGTCCTACTGGGAACAGCAAAGGCAAGACTGGCCATTTACATAGGGCCAAGAAGCATCCACATTGCTCCCCCACTCACTGCTGTATCCAGCTCAAGCTGTACTGGAACAACTGGCTTAAACCCTGCTTTGTGTTATCAGGTAACACTGACAAAGCAAAGACGGCTTGAAACCAACAGGGGAAAAAATGTGTGAATGAGGGAATGAGACAGAGAGGAAAGGTTACAGAACATTATGTAGTGGGGAAAAAATGAACAATGGAAGTCAAGACACAGTAGGTCAGTCTCACTTGACCATCATATTTCTTGAAGCTACTTAAAACATGTACAGATTCCTGATGAATTACACACCTTCTATTCTAGCTCAAAACAGAGGGAAAAAAAAAGAACTGCTGGCCTCAAATGGTGAACATTATAAAATATTTGTTGGTTCAATAAAAGGTCCTGTATAACTTCTCTTCATTTTAAAATTGGCAACATTATTCAGTTTTTTCTCTCACTGCTTCTCCTAAACTTCCTATTGTTGGTTTTGGAGACCCTGGCTTAACATGTGTTGACCAGCATTTTCAAAACAAGCAAGAAGAGGAAAAAGAGGGAGAAACAGGAAATAAATCAGGGCAACTGAAAGAAAAATGAAGTTTACATGTGTGAGTAAATTAGTGGTGAGATGAGGCATTTCTGTAGGTCACACACCTTGACTCCAGTATTTTCCAAACTGCAATTTCAAGGCACGTAAGATCCTCAGATCTCTGTTTCTCCATGAATGAAATTAGGTTAATTTGAGTTAATATTCCTGTATTCTTCTGCATTGACACAGCTTCTTTACCCATGAAGGATCCCAAAGTAAACCATGAATTGCACAATGCTACTAACTTTCACCTACATCTGGGAAGGGAAGGGAATGAAAGTGGCTTAGCCCAGGCTGCTCAGCAATGCAAGGGAGGGGAAATTGTAGCCCAAAGCACCAGACCAGGCTCTTCACTCTTATAAGAAATGTCATTTAATCTTGGTGCAAAGGCTGTAGCATCTTCTCTGGCTTGAACTGGAGAATGCAGAAGACAGCCATCCCATGCTTACAATTGCAGGCTTCTGTTTTGAGCCTGATGTAAACAGACGAATGAGTTTCTAAACATGGGTACTGCTCAGCCAATGACCCACACTACCATAGGCTGTCTACAAACAGACAGGACTTATTCCATCCAGCACTGAAATTCTTAAAACTCTTTTCCTTTTGCACCATCCTCCCACATTTCCTTAGGGACAAGAGACCTATTAAGGATGAATTAAAGAGAAGTGCAGACAGGAGAGTGCATGCCGGAAGAGACTCCAAACCACAGAGTCTCCTACAGAAATATTCCCCAAACTTGCCTTAGTGGCTGATCTCCTGCAGGATCTGGGCCACCTCCACATGGGATCTGTTCCATGTTGTCCCTTGTGAGGCCACTCCTGCCCAAAGCAGGTCCCAGACTGGGAAGGTCTGTGTGAAAGCACCTGGTTGGGGCTGGCACTGCTCATGCAGCAGAGCCTTTTGGTGGAGCCACGAAAGTCCCTGCTGGAGTTTCAGGTGATCTGTGGCTGCAGACATAATGAGGCAGTATGGCCTGGGAGAGCATATGATACCAATCACAGCTTGTCTGATCTCAGGAGGGTACCAGATTTCTACTGACAGAGATTTATTACTTTATCCTTGAGTTGGGTGGACGGAGGAAAGCTGTCAGAAACTCACCAGGATGAGGTCTGGGCCCAGGCTCTAGAGAAAACTCCCTTTTCAACAAAACTTTATTTTACTGCTCTCTCTTTCTTCTAGGAGGAAGTCACAGAGCAGCTTGTAATAGAGTCACCCCCACAACCCCCTTACCTCACTCCTTTGGTTTCACACTGACACCAAATATAACAACTGACCTATCATCAGCTGTTACGTCCTTTCAGATGAACAAACTGCATAACGACAATTTATGCTCACAGTGACAGCTACAGTGAATAGTTTTCCCTGTTCACTCGGTGGTTCTTTTTCCAGGAACAGCTATAGTCCTGATCTAGCATCTTCTATTAACACCTAGATTTTGGGTCTTGTCAGTGTGAGAAATATCCCTTTCCCATTATGCCCTAGGACCAAGCCTTTTCTTTGAAAATCTTTCATTGAAATTTGCTTCTTGCACCAAAATTTCATATAGAAACTTTAACTGTGAAGGACTGCAACCACACAAGTTTTTTCCTGAATATCTGGGAACCCAAAAACTTTTTTACCCTGTGCAGCCTGGAGCCTGCTACAGTGGAAGTAGGCATCTAGTTACATTTTAATACATGTGATTTTTATAAAATGAGTGTACATGCCCACAGAGACTGTGATAGGTGTATTTTATAAATCATAAAAGAGAACTGAGTTTGCAAGTCTATATTAATATTTGCATTAGTAAGTGCACTGAAAGCCTCACATAATAGTAGGCATGGTGCAAATGGTCTTACAGCCTAGGACTATGTACACGAATGTAAGAATTTATGAGTTAGCAAACTAGATAAAAACCTGGTGTAAATCAATTTATTGTTTGGGCTGTCACAGCTGCCTCTAAATTTCCCACGACCAGTGACAGTGTGTTCTCCTTGCTGACATGCAGGGCACTGTGTGAGACTTGTTTTCTTAGCCAGACCCTAGCAGACCTTATAATGGCAGCTGGGGCTGTGGAGTGTTGAGGAAAGCTGTTAACAAACTGACACTTATATGGTATTATTTTCCTTTCAAGTTTGCTGCAAAGCTGACCGAAATCAAATCTTTTGTCATTGAGTTGGCATGTAATTAGTAGCGTAATGTTGTCGGATTCCTTGGTGATAGTCTCCCACATGCATTTCACAATGCATAAACAAACATCTGACCTAGGGTTCTTTTTGTTGTGTGCATTATTTAGGAAGGGTTTTACAGCCTGTGTTGTGCTGACTGATGGGATGAAGCAGTTCGCCCTCCAGCTGCAAACCATTATGGGTTAACTGCGAAAACCACATTTGGCAGCAGGTAAGGAAGAGGGACAAATAAAGAAAAGAGGGGAAAGGAGAAGGGGAGGAGAAAAAAGAAATAAAGAAAAGATTACGGGAGATGTTATAAAGAAGAAAATGCGAAAATGGCAAATGAAGATTCATCAGGAAAAAAGAAGAGCAAGGAATATGAAGGGAGAAAACACCACTGTGTCAATTTTCTTCATTTTTAATACAAAAATATAGTTTTTTTCCCACCCAGGAAACTTGCAGTTGTGCAGGCAGGCACGTTCAGGCTTTTACTCTGAATTTAAAGAGTTTAATTGGGAGCTCTTAAAGCCTAAAATAAGGCTTTAAAAATAAAAAGCTAAAGTCAAATGCAGCCAGGGTAAGCACTATTACACTCCAGCACAATTGTTTTTCATTTAAAAAGTGGGGTGAAAGGGAGGGTTTCAAAGCCATATTTCAACCCTAGGCTGACACTACAGCAGTAAAATCTGATTTTGTTATGCTAGTTGGCTGTGGGTTTGGAAGCAGACCCTACATATGCAGTGCAACGTTATGATATGAATGCGTGCTCACAGGATATTTTCAGAAGCCTCTTGCAGAATTTGGAGAAATGTGTCCCCCATTCCTGTGGCCCTGCTTGCAGAAGCCAGCTCCTCTCCTGTCCCTGGGAGCCAAGCAGGCTCAGACATGGCATATGCTGCACAAAGGCAATTTAAATTACAAGGTGCTGTATTTTCAAGCAAATGGAGGAACTTCTACGTCAATGCCAGAACTGATTTCCACGGTGTATTTAGCCAACAGCATGGAGTAAAGAATGGGCAAGTCTGTCTGAGAGAGGAAATTCAAAGCTTCTTTCACTTGTCTGTAAGATAAAGAGCCAACTGACAAATATGATCTCTTCAAGTATAGCTAATTCCATCCACTGCATGGGGTAGTCAGATGTGCACAATACTTACCTCAGAATCACAGAATATCCTGAGTTGGAAGAGACCCACAAAGATCATCAAAGTCCAACTCCTGGCCCTGCACAGGACAGCCAAAGAATCATACCATGTGCCTGAGAGCATTGTCCAAACGCTTTTTGAACTCTGGCAGGATTGGTGCTGTGACCACTTCTCTGGGGAACCTGCTCCAGTGCCCAACCACGCTCTAGGTGAAGAATTCCTAATATCCAACTTAAGCCTCCCCTGACACATGCAAATACTAAACCCGAGGTACCTAAGTGATGTCCCAAACTTAATGCACTCTGTGAGATCATAAGCATAAAAATTCAAGCAGCTTGTAAAAAAAAATGCATCAGTAGGGCTCCAACAATCAAACAGCCATAAAAATGGCCATAAACTGCAAAAGAGCCTCACTGTAACTCAGAAAACTGTTGCACAATAGATCCAGCAAATCCAGGGATTACATGTGAAATTTTACAAATTATTTATATCTCTAAGGAGATACAGATATTTTTAAATATATACATACCTGTATCTGCTTCTACATTATGTGTGCATAAAAATGGGAATGGCTAAGTAGTATGTCTTCACGCTAAGTATACTATGAGATACAGTAGTATTATCACACATGGTATCTTCTGTGGTCACCACTTCCTGAAGGCACAGGATAGAGTTGTGTCAGGTCTGAACTCACAGCAGTAGGTGAGACCTTTCCCTGCACAACCTCAGTGCGATGGCACAACAGGTCTGAGGCTGTTGCAGGAACAGGACACAACAGAAAAGACAGTCAGATGGATTTAACACTGTCAAGTGAAACACGTTAGTGACTGACAATCTCTCCACTCATGCTACAGGTTTGTTTGGGGCACAATTTTTAAAGATGTCACAGTACATTCCCTGGTCTCTAGACTCCAACTTGAGAGCCTGGGCTCTAAACTTCAGCAGTGCTGGACACTCATTAGGGCAATTAAGGCCAGTAAGAGTGTTGCATGAAAACCCATGAGCATCCACAAGTCTTCTGTATCTAACATGACTTTAAACTGTAATTGTTTTGTGCCTTGATTCCCCATTTGTGAAATTCTCCACATGTCTTATTGAGACACCTTTATTAAAGTTTCCAAAGGACCAGATGGAATGTAGAAATGGCACTGAGCAACACATCACAAAATTCATCATCCTGTCCTCAGAGGTGTTCAGCTGTGTTCACATTACTGCTTTGGTGGTACAGAAGCAGCAACAAGCACCCAGTGAGGATATGATGTGAAACCCCTTTAAATCAGCATCCTGAGAAATCATTGCAACATACACAGAAAGCTGTAGTCACATACCTCCCCGATCATATGCAGAATAACCAGCAGAAAGAAACACTGCTGAGTGATCTCCAGGGGCAAGAGCTACTTGTGGATTATTCTCATCTCCAATCGCACAAAAGTGATTTTAGTGTTTGATTGCATTATTTTTGAGTCAATGGTTTAATTCTGATTCCATTGCTTTCCCTTGTGAAGCTATTGAAGTCTTCACGTTCCTGCTCACCACAACTTACACTGTTATTATTTCCATTACAGGTTTTCTTCCCAAACCTAAATATTCCCAGACACCTTTTAAAAAGGCCCTTAGAGATTCTAGTAAACTGGGAGGTATCTCAAGAAGGGCTGTGTTTTCAGTTTTCCTATTCACCGAGTAAGTGAGAGGCAGTGCAGCAAAGTAGGCGAAAGGGGGAAGGCTCTGAAAGCCGAACAACAGCATGGCCAGAGTCATTCAGGAAGACGTGCCTATTTGCCAAGAGCTCTTGAAAAAGCAGAAACACTTCCTTCTACTCCAAACATCATCTCGTGTTTAAAATGGTTTCAGCCCTAGTGCAGTGCAATTCCAGTAACTCTGCAGAAGAACCAGAAGAGCTCACAGCCTATCCTGGCTATCACCGAGGTTGGTGCAGTGTAATAACTCAGCCAGACTGAGCTACGATCCTCAAGGAGCAGCAAAACCTTAACACTGCAGATGCTCGCTAATTGAAAGTTGTAAGCGCCCTTCACAGCAGAGTCTTTGCCTAAGACAGATGAGCTCCTGCACTCCAAAGGAGCTCGTGTGGGAGGTCCTGAAACAGTAGTAGGCCGGCACTTAACATTGCAAAGGCCTTGGATGTGAATGGTTTTGTGGAAAAAGATGAAATTGCTCCTCTGGCAAAACATATGAAACAGCCTGTGATAACGGGAATGAGAGCAAGGATGACTGAACAAATATTTGTACTGAATACCTTGTCAGAACAGGGGAATTGCTACTGATACGATCTTTACTTTCAGTGTTACTGTTTCTGACAGTCTTACAGACTTCGCAGATGTTTATTAGCCACTAAATCATTCTTCAAGAATGTTGGCTCTGTTCCCAAACCTGAAGAGTCTGAATGTGAAGGGGTTTGTTATTCAACACTCACTGCTGCTTTTGGAGACAGTGATTTTCAAGAAACCAGCAGGGAAGCATCGTCAACTGATAACAACACAGGGACTGGATTCAGACTTCTCAGCACTGAAGGCCTCAGCCGCTAAGGCAGGCTCGAGTAAACGTGCACCATGTAGCAGGGAACTGCGTATCCACCAGGGCATTGTGTATCCACGTGGCAGAGAACACGGCCTGAGCCGTGACAGCAACGCTGCACCACATTAATGAACCTGTATCGCAGCAAAGATTGCTGCAGAGAGACAGGGCTCACTTGCTCATCGTGACCTTGATATACTGCCTTCAGTCCTTGGTATAGCACGACTGCATGAATTTTAGAGCCTCTGTAAAACCCACTCCATGATGCTGCAGGGATTAGTTCTGTTCCGTTCGGCTCCTCTGACCGCAGGACACACTGCATAACAACAAGGCTCATTCAAACCCTTTGCCATTCATCTCAGGAAGAGCAGCTCGCAAAGACGCAATTGCTGAGCCATAGAGGACCCTAAGCCACAATATTTCAAGACAAACAGATTTGCTTTCAAATAAAGAGTTTTTGAACCATGGGCAATATGCCCAGGCAGTTTCTCTGAGGGAAGATGCCAATTCTCTGAGATCATTGCAAGCAGCTCTCACGTGAAAAAGCTACACTGGCCACTGCAAGCTCTACCTAAATAGAGACTACACTAAAACACCAGTAATAATAATTGTGACAGTGTAGCCCAGACTGTAATAGTCAACACGATCCAAAAGCACTTAAAGCCAACGGTCTCCTCTAAAACCTAATTGAATGGCTGGCTATCAGCTTCCAAGAGCAAAGACAATTATATCTAAAGTAGCCCCTTTGTAACATTATCCCCACAAACAGCCAGAATACTGTTTAAAAATGTCACATTGGCACAGAGATAACGTGCTTCAAAAATATGTCAGACAGGTGCAGAAGGCAACCACGTCATATTTACTACCTATTTGTTTTATATTAGCTCATACATCTTTTCCTGGAAACCAGGAGACTTCTGTCAGGGAATTCTCTCCTACAACAGTTTGCTATATCAGACACATGCATATTTACGGTAAAGCCATATGGTATTTACAGTTAAATCATGCTTCAAAAAATATGAATTTTTATTACTTTGGAAGCTCCGTAGATCAGAACCAACTCAGAATCTTCAGCAGCATGTATAAATTAACTAGCCTTCCCTCCTGTTACCATAAATTAAAAAAACCTGAAAACCCTTCACCCAGCAGGATTTGCAACCAGGGGATCTGGGTCTACACATCCGTGAATAAAAATATGGAAAACACCTATATTCACAGAATGCAATTCCTTACACGGATGCAGATGGAAATTATTGTGGACTTTTTGTTCAAGAAGCAATCAAATCAACATTATCTCAGAGTAATTCTCACTTCTGGAATTTGTTTTCGTGTCTTCCCTGATCTGCTCAGATGCTTTCCTAACGGTAAGCAGCATCTGCAACAAACATGTATCTGTACAGACAACCTTGCATCCTCACCTTCCTTTTAAGAATTAAGATCTTGAATTTCCACTTCTGTTGAGAAAATCAATGAGATAGGAAGCCATGGCTCCAGACATAGAGAACATTCATATTATTTAGGAAATAACTATGGTGACAAAAAGTGAGATCCTTTGGTCTCTCCAACACAGTTTAACTCTATGCTTTGAGCTACTGGATAAAAGGATAAAAGGAGGACTTTCAGCAGCCACCCAAGCCAGGCATCTACAAAACAAAGCCTTTAAAGCTCTGTTAACTGTTGCACGTTCTCTGATTAACTTGCTGCTATTATTAGTAGTACTTCTGTTTCCACTTTTATAACAACAAAAGCTTTTTTTTTCATTTTGCAAAACTTTTTATTTTTGCCCTTGAGCCAAAGCTTTCCCGTTGAGCAATAGCCTATACATCACAGTTTGTGACGTTTATGAAGACTTGCAGAGGCCCTGCAAAGCAGACACAGAGCAAATCCCATATGCAGACAGTGCCTGCATTCCTGCCCACCCTCCTCCTCCAGCAATGGGCAAACAGACCACGCACCACCAGCAAACATGGTAGTTGATGGTACACATTCACCAGGACACACAGAGCACCGACATAACCAACTCAGCTGGCTGCCAACAACCCTTTTACTTCAGATGAGCAAAGTAGTAACGTGTTAGCAAAACCAGCCCCTCAAAGCACCACTGGGAGTGGCTCACCCAGAGTGCAGGCAGGGCTTGGCTAGTGCTGGCAGACACCATCAACCCTAAACGCAACTCCAGGTTCAGCACATCTTTTTAAAATACTCTCTGGATAGCACTTCCTAGGCAACCACCATCTCAGGTAGGAGTATCCTGAGAGCTGCTCAGTGTATCCTGAAGGCTGCAGACTACTCACAGCCCCATCTGCAGCAAGGCTTTGGCCTTCCTCTCACACTTCAAACAAGCTGGCTACTGCAAGATGTTGTAACTCAAGGTGAGTTCTGCCTGACAGTCCTAAGCTTTGAGATTAGTACTTGTCTTGCACCTTCAAACACTCAGAGGCCCCCTTTGGGAGCTCAGATGATACCTAGCACATTCTGGCTTTATTTCTGATTTTATAAGCCTCGTTAGTCCTTGTGATAACACAGAATTCCCAGAGTGCAAAGCAGGACAGTGACATTACGAGTATCTGCATCATTATACCCCGTGGACAAGCTGCCCAGAAGAAACAACAAAGGGTCTAAAAACCCTGGCATCAAGGCCTTTTCCAGATGATTTTGGTTAATGTCAAGAAGCCACATTTCTCAGATAGGCCAGGGAGCAACACCTCTCACTTTATTTCTGAAATCTGCATTCCAGTAGAGAGAACGAAGTATAAGAACATATAGGAATGGAAAGCCATATCCACTGATTACAATCCTCAATCAAAATTGCTTCTCAGTCATGTTTTTTCTTTTCTATCATCCCTGTCTTTTTCTACTTCCTCCCCATTTCCAACTGGATCCTCATTTTTCTTTTGCTACTAAAACAGAGGAAGAGAAAACTGAAGCAAGAAGAGACTTTGCTGCAGTTGTTTCAAAAAACCTCCAAGACTAGCAGGTGGGACGACACTAAGCTTGCAATACTGTAGCAACCCATCAAACACAAGGCGCTGGGTGTGTTTGGCTGCTGGCATTAAACTGTGGCTGCTGCAAGAACTGCTTGGAAATTTGAAAACAGTAATTGCTGCCCCACAAAAAAAGGCAGATTGGGAAGTATGACTTGTGAATACGAGGCACAAGGAGTTCGGGAAAGTTTCCCCTTGCCACAATGGTGTGAACATGTACTACCCATGAGTTTGGTGGGTAAGCTGTTTTCTATACAGCACTTAAAATGTAAAAAATACCTTTGAAAGAAGTGCCTCGAATCACAGATATTGGCTATGGATAAGACTCAGTTTCAGTAAGTACTGAAAGACAAATTTTTGATCAGGACTCCTATCTGTATTCTCTCCAAAGCCTCTCCAAGCTCCAAATGCTGTGACCTTTAAAATCAAGTGAGCAAAATGTTCTCTGTTCAAATGGCTGGCACTGTAAAAGCAGAAAATCCACAAGTTAAAACTAAGGTTTAAATTGTACTCCTGTTTTGTAATAAAATCAGACTTGTTTCTTTTTGTGTGTCAGAGGAAAACGGAGCCTGTAGAAAATGTTTAGAAGGAGACTAAGCTTCAGAAAAATGGACAGAAGTTATGAATAGAATTCCTACTTCTTCAAGGATGATTAAAACAGTATCTACATATGTAGTGGTATAAAATCTACTGTCTATATGCTACGTTTGCTCACACAGAGCATTCTAAAAAGAAACAAAATTTCTGTTTCAAGGAAACAATAGAAAATTTTCTGATTATATAGCAAAGTTTCAGCTGAATTTAGAACTCTAACTTGTTCTTGTTCTCAAAGATACATGCAAGAAACATTTCTATATGAAACATCTCTACTTTCTAAGCAGCAGAAAGGATGCCCTCCTTTGGACAACTACACACTTTTCATTTATTTGGACAAAAATATTAGCATTAAACAGAACTAATTTTCAATCAACACTTGTTAATATGAAACACTAAAAATTCTCCCATGTTGAGAGCAGATTTCTCTGAAGAAACATTCATTTTCAAGGTCATAACAGTGCTGGCAAAACTCAAAAATTGTAGTCCAACTTGCTTGTGTTCAGCTGTGTTTACTTAGTCTCAATTTGACAAAAGTCTGCCTCTGATTATACATAGCAGTCATCTGCCCACAGATAAATGGATATTACACAAATGTTTGGAGGGAATGACATTTGGCTACCATCATTTTTGGAATAATTTACTCTGCATCCTGAACTTAAAACACCAAAATGAGTCATAATGGTTTTTGGACCCAAGTATTTCCATTTAATAAATAAATTTACCTCCATGACCTTTGTGGACTTAATATTGTACATGTTCATGGATAAAAAAACCCCAACAAACCACTTTATTGTTAAATATTCTGTATGCTTGGGAAAGATGATTTATACAGAATTCAGTGGCAAACCTGGTGCACTCACTGCAGTAGCTCAGAGCCCAGCACGTGCACTGCAAAGGGCCCAGGGTGCTGCTAGAGAGAGGGGTCTAACTCAGCTCTACAAGACATCCCACCCCAGCACAACCTGCAAGCACAGGTACATTTCTCAGCTCTCAGCTCTTTGCAGTGGAAGCTCACACTAGCAGAAACCCTAGTGCAGTCCCTGAGGGTGTTTTCTATTTCCAATATATCTACCTCAAATGTAAACTTAATAGTTTTCTGCCTATTATTTGTAGGAGGGAAAATTACTACATATTCAATGCTGAACTGAAATTTTGCTTTATCCAAGAAAAGTAGCTGTTTCATGATATTTATAGAATAGTTTACATTTTAAAGCAGACCTGCAGTATTTCTGCGATGTGGACAAAAATTTTGTCCAGTCAAAAATATTACTCAGCCTAGAGCATGTTGTGTCCAGGAATAAGGCAAAAACTTATGAATAAGTTATAATCCCTACTCTCATTCCTTCCCTGATGCCTCTTCCTAATTCTCTTCTCTTTAAGCCCCTATCAGTTCCTCGACATCAACTACCCCAAATCATGCTTCCACACCACATACTGGAAGAACTGATGGCAATTCAAAGTCCACGAGGGATATTGTTACTACTGCACATTTAAATTGGAAAATGTTTCCAGAGTGTGGTGATAGATGGAAGAACAAAACCTAGACCAAACATAGTCAGACAGAATAGTTTCTGTAAAGTTAGCATGTTTTCAAAAATGTCTTTTCAATTAGAATACCAAAATTAAGAAAGCCTCTGATGCAATAGGAACCATATGTGTTTGACATACAGAGCTTTTCTATCTTTAACATCTAAATACTCAGTTTAAAGGAAATTAAGATACTTGTTTACAAAGAACTAGTTTATGTGTTTACAAGACTAAGCTGAATGTTTTTAGATGGACCGATTATATACAATTCATTTCCCCTCATTTTCCCTTGTTTCACGGAGGAATATTACTGTGCAGAAGGAATGAGTTTTCTATGTGGACAGCTGGAGGTACAGAAAACAGATTTCTGTCACGTGGAACAAATGCAGTGAATTCCTTCTTTACAGGCTGTTTCCTTACAGAGATGAAGTATTAGAACTCATTACACTATGATGCAAAGCCCCACTCATTCAGAAGTGTGCTAACAACTGTGACCCAGAGAAGAGTTAATTCAGATGGAATCCAGGAAAATGAGGCAGCACAGAAACCTCATCAGCAGTCCAATCACATGACAAAATGCGAGGCATCTCCAAAGCCACTGCCTGCCAAAAAAAGAAAGGCTGCTGCAAGAAAAATACTTTCACAGCTTGATATCTGGGTCTTGTGACTGCTATCCAAACAAGGAGTAAAAGTGGTACTATATAATGTGGCAGGGTAAACAGAACCACCCACTCACCATCACCAATCATGTTTTTAATTCAGATAAATTCTGTTTCTTTAAAAAATTATGGGGGAAAAAGAAACAAAACCTTTTGTTGAACTTGAAAATTATACGTATAATCAGATCTGGCGTGATATATTTTAGGTTCATATATACCATGAACTGTACAGGAATGCATGTTTTGACATGCAGGATCAAACGGTCAGTCCATCCCAGGTGATGTCCTTTCTACACTACTGACAGATGCTTGTCTCACAGGACAAAGACACTGCCCTCAGCCAACTACACAACAGATTAAAAGATTTTCTCTCTGTAACTTACAGATGGTGACTTGAAAAATTTTCAAAGAGAGTTTCTGATCTGAAAAATTTACAAAAAGGAGCAGACATCGGAGAAGTTCAAACTTTCGGGAATTCTGGATCAGGGAAGTCTCCATGCTTGGCCAAAATGTCTCACAGTAGCCTGAAAACTACTTAGGAGTTTTCAAAACAGGTCTTGGTTGATTCAGCTAAGTCTGGATTGGGTATAATTAAGACAAAGTATGAAAAGTATTCTATATTTTTGTCCAGCTTACTCAGGGATCGTGGATGCACCGAGAAACTGGGAAACTAATAACCACACAACCCACACGAAGAGATACACTTATCACTACCAGCATTGCCACCAGCACTTGAGTAATTTTCAGACCCAGACTAAGTTGTGTTTTTGCCCTAAGTTGTGGAGCAACAGCTTGGGTTAATTTGCTTTGTATCCTAAGCAAGAAAATACCCTTTTCTGGAAGTGTATTTGCTCTTAGCCTGTATAACATGGAAAAAAATGCCAAGACATAGTAATTAGATTCAAAGGTGCCTTCCAGGAAGGGTGGTGATATCTTGAATGCTTATCTATCCTTGTTTCTCAAATATTTTGTAAAGGAAAATGTCAAACTTCTCATTTTGACTGTGAAAAATGCTAGTATCTCCTGTGCTTTTCTAATTTATTCTAGAGCCCTTCCCTGTTACACTCCAGATTCCTACCATTATTTCCATATCTGCTTTCTCTGTATTTTATCTTCTTACCTTTACCCCTTTGATCCTTTTCTTTCTTCTTCCTTTTTGTTCTTGTTCTTAATTCTGCATTCCCCTTTCCTCATCCCCTCCCAGCACTATCTTCTCTTTACAATCTTCCAAAAGTTTCTGTTCTTTATTTTCCCATCTGTATTTATTTCCTGGCTGTGAGTTTTCCTTTCCCCCTTCATGCCCTGTCCTTTCTTCTGTCTTTTTCCTCCTAGAGCTAAAATGATACTTCAGCCATGACCTACCTGAAAAAGAGACACAACTTTTAAGTTCAATGTCAGTACCAAAGGGATGGAAAATGTCTCAAAAAGAGCTAAATGACTATTCCAGTCACTGTCCTGGACAAACAAGTGTAACTCCCATCAACAGTTGGAGGAATTCTGCACCTGAATCAAGTTATTCCTCATTTGCCACCAGCGACTGTTTGGCGTGAGAGTCCTGCAATAGCAATCTATCCTCACACCAGGGCATGCAGAGACAGACAGAATTTCATGCAGTGGCCACAGGATGTTGGTGATGAGAAAAACAACTCCGATAATAAAAGTCCTTTCTTCACTCTTAACTGAGAACACCACTTCCATAAGCGAAGACTTTGTTGTAAAAAGTAAGGAAGAGGTCTGTATAAATATGGAGACAGCAATGCTTCACCCTTATGTTCTGCTGGTTCTCCAAGAAGACACTGAAACATCGTAAGAAAAGTTCCTTGTATGGCATGCATCAATATCACTAGTAATGAAAGTCTTTCTCTTGCCTTCAGATGAAGTGGTGTAACATCCTGTGAAAGGACATAACTACAACACACAAACAGTTAGGTCAAGAGGATAAAAATGCTAAGAAGCATTCATTTCCTGAACTTCTTGAGATCTGCCCATCGAAACAGTAAATGTTTGCTTTTCAAGACAAAACAAGCTAATAGAAACATGCACTAGAAATCATCATTATGGCCAACAGTACAGAGAAAATACTGAGCAACACTTCTTTTCCATGGTGAATGTATTGCTCCTGTAACACTCCCCAGCTGAAATCCCAGTTCCCTCCCCGGTTGGTGCTGCCTCAGCAAGCAAGACCAGCTTATTCATGGCCCTGTCCAATTTGCACACCTGATCTTACAAAATCTTCTCTGTTTTCTTTGTCTCGTTCCTTTTATATTGCTTCTGGTGTTTTGTTGTGGGGGTTTTTGTCGCTGCTTGCCACTCTCCAGCTGCTTGCTGGGCAGGCACAGCAATTCCATGTAAGGAATGCAGCAAAGAGAAGCATTCCTTGATTTTTCTGTGCCCAGTAATTTGTATGACATTTGATCATAGACAGAGATTAAGTCATTCATGAATAGGACCCAAAGGGAGGAACAACTCCAAAAACCAATCCTTCTCACTGGTAGTGAAGTATCCAGGACTCCACAGTCATTACTGCCACACTTACAGTTCGTAGCCGATCTGGCAAAGCAAGGAATCCAACTGCAGACTCTGTGGTTTAAATAAAATGTATCTACAGCAGCTTGGATCAATGTTTAAAAATGTTCCATGTTATTTTAGTCCAAGGACAAGCTTTTAAAATTAAAAGAAAACTTTGGCCTTAATTACAAATTAAAAGTGAAAGTTGTTTAAAAAGAATGCATATTCTAAGAGCAGTAATAGAAATTATTTAAATTTAAAACCCATTCTTCTCTTTCCCAGCATGTGACAAGTCTCCTTGTAAATATTTAAAATACAAGTTTGAAGGCGGTTAAATTATGGACAATATTTAGGGTGCTTCTGCCTTGCTGTTGTGGGTCTTTGGCATAGCTCGACTTTTTCCTACATTTATACTTTCAAGCTAAAATAAATGTCAGATTTTGATGCAAGTTACAATGGCCAAAAAATAACCACAACTGTAACTTTTACCTCCTTTTCCCCTAAATTTTGTTACCACGTATGTGTGATGCAGCAAATGTCAGCACCCTATACATAAATGCAAAGGGTTTATTACAGAGCAGCTACGAGCCATACAATCTCAAAGTGGTTAGGTGCTACAACAGAGAAGCTGCTGCTCTTGGGATGATTTTTAGCAACAATTGCCCATCTGAAAATCATTAGTGCATAGCAGTGGATTTTCCACATGTTCGTATCCTGGACAAGCAGGTTGCCCTTGAAGTATGGTTCCCTGGGGGAAGAAGGAAAACCCAAAGAAAAGTATTCTATTGTCAGATCATGGTTTCACTAGAGCCAGACAAAAATATGGTCAAGCATTCACTTGGCTGCACCGCTGGCAAAACGATAGGGTACCGAAATGGAGACAGCTAATGAGGAAGGCAAAGAATGAAGCTCAGGAAGAAGATCTTAAAGGAGTACAGATTTATTTTTCTTAATTTAAAAAATCAGAAAGAGAGGTAAGTATTCAAATGTAATGAGTTTCAGATTACTGACCTTTATTTTTACAAGGCAAAAAAGGTTTAGAAAGGATAGTATTTTTGCAATAAAATATCTCATCTTTTAATTCAGCTGTGTTTGAAACACCAAAGTGTTTCAAAAAATACAAGAAAGTATTGAAGGAGCCTAAATAAAAAAGGGTATGAGTTAACTAGGCAGTATTTGCTATTTAATGCCCCATTAATCGATAATTTGGCTTGAAGGAGGAAAAAAATTTGGCAAAAGGGAATGGAATTCTTTAGCTCCTTGTTTTACTTAAGAAAAATTCCCAATGGGCTTCACTTACACAAAGAACTTTAGTTTTCCACTGGAAAGACAAAAAGAAAATCTTGGTCTAGCATGTCCTGCCACATGCTTTAACTACACAGTAAAAGAGTATGTACTTGGATCCCAGGCACATTTCAAAAGTGTAGTATTTATTAGCTGTTCTGTTGCCAAGTTCCACTATTATCATTTTATTATAACTAAGGTATATTTTTACTAACTAAATTATATTTAGGTTTTTAGTTTAATCATTTGAAGGTCTCACAGAGCATCACGTACAGATGACACACAATGTATCAAAGGTGTTTGCTGATTTTCTCCCTCCTCTCTTCTACAAACAGTTACCTGATATTTGTGATTTCAGGGTATCTGACTTACCTAAACCCATAATCCAGCTGTAAAGATACGTAAAAACCAAGGGAGCAAAATCTTTGGATGAAGCAGAGCTTGCCAAGGATGAAGGTGAGCCCCGTTACTGGGTAACTCACTGCACACATGTCCCCTCCCACCCTGAGAAGCAGCATAAACCCACCTCTCCCCTCTACCCCCTTCAGACACTTTGTTACAACCCTCCTTTCCTGCCCTCTTCTCAGCTCACCTAGATCTGGCTTTTTGACGAAATCTCCTGTTCTCAGATGGGGCTGAGGGCTGGTTTTCCATATGCAGGAAGTGTGTTGTGGTGGGACTCAGGCTCCCCATGTATGAGATCGAGCAGGAACCAGGAGCTCCGGGGACGTTCACCTCAGCAGAGCCATGTCCCACACCTCCTGTAAAAGGACTTTTGTTTCTGTGGGGAGTGTGGAGCTGCTGCCTGGAGGCTGTCCAGAGGGTGTGGAAAGACAACATAGTTAAGAGACAGGAGAGAGTTTTGGTGTGCTCACAGGCTGGGTATTGCCATTGCTCTGGACAGGGAAGGGGTGTTTCTGAGCAGCCATGAAGCTCATAGAGAGATGACAGAGCTCCTCAAACCTCAGCAAATGCAGCATTGAATACAGTCTTCATGCTTCCCATTTTGTGCAAGAAATGAAGGATGAACAGCACCCAAATATGAGTACTTACACTCTCTGAGGGTCACGGTCTTTGATCTGTGAGCAAAGGTCTCACTGAAAGCAGCTGGAGTTCACCAAATGAAGTTTGGAAAGCTTTGCAAACATGTGAACAATGCATGTCAAACCATGTAGCACGCTTTGGGGGCCAAAACACTCAAAAACCAGATCAGATCTTGGCATATTAGATTTTTGCTTTGTCCAACATAAAGCACTTCCAAAGGTTTGGTTTTAAAGCAAATCTGAGTGTCTGCCCATTCATTATCAGGTGAAGGCAAAGGCACTTTGAGTTGAGTATCAGATATAATTATTGGCCCCTTCTGAAATAAGAGGGCAGAGAATCAGAGATGTAAACCTGTGAGTTGAATTACGTTTAGAGGAATGAGAAATATTAATGCCCTTTTCCCTACACACTGCAAATGTAATAACATAAATTAATGCTTATGCGCACTTGTAGCCAGGAGAAATTATTATCGCTCACAGTCTCATTAGACAGGGAGTGAAAACAGCATCAGAAAGGCTTGTGACACGATGCTAAAAGGAAAACAGTCTTATAAAGACACTTCCCATTTTTATAGATTTTAAATGTTTAAATAAGCACTTCTTTACTTTGGTTTAGTCAGCAAAAATAGGCATTTGCATAAAACAGAAGATCACTGGGATCGATACCTGCAGGTCAGCCTTGTCTTCTCTGCTGACCTCTGTGGAAAGGATTTTCAGTTTTGCTAGGCAATCTGGAGTAATCACCTCAGTGAAATATGGGATTTGAAAGTGAGATATTTCACTGTTTGTGGACAATACCGTTGGGAGCCTGTTTTCCTCTATCTTTGCAAAGTTCACAGCCATATTACGCACAGAATTACACAGACTTAATAAGGTTGGAAGAGACCATGGAGATCATCAAGTCCAACCTTTACCTAGGTTAACAACCTATCCAACATCAGTCTAACATCTATACCATCTAAACCATTTAAACCATCTAAACCATACCACTAAGTTCATCATCCAACCTATCCTTAAACACATCCAGGGTCGGTGACTCCACCACCTCCCTGGGAAGCCCATTCCAGTGGGAGATCACTCTCTCTGTGAAAAAGTTCCTCCTGATATCCAACCTAAACCTCCCCTGACGCAGCCTAAGACTGTGTCCTCTCGTCCTGCCACTGGGAGCCTGAGAGAAGAGACCGACCCCCGCCTGACTACAACCTCCTTTCAGGTAGTTATAGACAGCAATAAGGTCACCCCTGAGTCTCCTCTTCTCCAGGCTGAACAATCCCAGCTCCCTCAGCCGTTCCTCATAGGGCTTGTGCTCCAGCCCCATCACCATCCTCGTTGCCCTTCTCTGGACACGCTCCAGCAACTCAATATCCTTCTTAAACTGAGGGGCCCAGAACGACTGCACAGATCTGAGATGAAGGAGTAAGCACTGCAAAACAGCAAGGCAGCAGCCTTGAATTCCACAAATATCATCACCATAATAGACCAATAATTAGGAAGCAATTATGATTCTGCAGACAGAGAAGAGCTCCAGGCTTCACACAGCACCCCTAGTCCTCCAGCTGACATAAGTCTCACAGAACACACTGGGATCTCACTGACACTGCTAGCACAAACAGTGCTGCAAACACCTGGAGCTTTCCCTGATAAAGGAACAAAGACTGTTATCTTCTGGAGAAAGCTCTTATCTGAAGATGATCCCAGGGAAATGAATTAGGGGTGCAGTAACCAACAGCTACACCAGCTAAACAGCCTAAGAGGGAGAAAAGTAGGACAATGAATTTTAGTGTGTTTGTGTAATGGACAATCCACCACCCCTCCTGTGCAAAGCTGGCACAAACAGCCAGGAGCAGACCATTTAATTTTGCACATCAGCTCCAGAACCTGGTCCCTGAGCAGACACCAGTAGAGACTCCCCACGGTGTAGCCCACAATGGGGCAAAGCTAGAGCCTCCTCTCTGGGGTAGGAAGAGCAATTAGACAAACAGGGACCTGGGATGAAAGTCTCCCTGAAGTCAATGGCCGAGAAAAATTCTCCAGCACGCCAAGATCTCATTAAAACTGCCCACAATGTCTAGCCCACAGAGTACATCTAGTGCAAGGAGAGCAATCCTGCCACTGTTTTGCAATGCATTACAAAATACCTTGGCTAGCAGAAAGAATTTGAGACCATTTGCTCCTGAAGAGCCAGGTCGTGAAGAGCCTTCATTTTTCCAGCAAACTGGATTTAAGTTGACAAATAGTAACTGAGAAAGAAAAAAAACCCTGAAAAAGTAAGGGGAGATGGAGAAACCAACAACAATTTAACTTGATCTTCGAGGGTGTAAATCTGTCAATACCCACAAATGACCACAAGGCCACACGCCAGTTTTCACTCCGAGATACCATAACTAAGACATTTGGCTGGTACCTCACATTGGAAAGAAAGTTTTTACATTTAGAAATGTAAAACATTGTAACATTTAAGGAATTTTGGCTACAGCCCACTAGCCAGCCTTCCCCCAGCTTCAGCTAAGGGATTATTTTGAATGTTGATTTACTTTTCATGCATCTGTTGCCTAAATCAATGTGGAGGCATGAGGGAGGGACTGAAAATTGGCCCTAGAAATAGCAGTATATTTTAGTGTCATAACTGAGGCTCTTGGCAATCCCTTTTAACTTGAAATGTCAGTGCCATACCAAATGATCTGGTCATCATAACCTCAATTTCTGGCCATCAGCAAAAGAACAGAGATAGAGTCTCCAACATCAGGTTTCAAGGTCATTGTGAAAAATTAAGGAAAACACATTTCATGGCTCACTGGAGTTCTGCTTTACCTGTTTTTGTGTGTTTCTCTTCAGTTGTTCCAGTTTCAGCTGTTTATCTGATCTCTATTAGAATTGTTCTTACTTTTTCCAGATTTTCTACAATGCAGTTTACCTCTCCAACTTACTTTCCTGTTTTAAACGCCTGGGGTTTGTTTTGTTTTTTGTTTGTTTTGGGGTTTTGTTTGGTTGGTTTTTTTGTGTGTGGCTCACATAAAACTCACTTATACAAGCCTGTTGCATGCTCTGACTGTTAGGACATTTCTCCTTTAACATATGCCAATTTAATGCCATAAAGCATAAAAAGACTTCAACAGGTCTTTAGTAATCCCTGGTAATTTCCACATCTGGCTATTTATCTCAAATCCAAATTTTTAAGTTTGTAGTGAAGTGGATTAAATAAATCTGTTTTTCTGGACAATTACAAATTGAACTTTACAGATGAATACGAGGGAAGGTCTCCCAGAGCAGGTGTTTTTATGAGCACTCTCCTTCCTCTATTAAGATAGCAAAAATCTTACACAGAAGCAATACCTACAGGCTTCTGACATTTTCCAAATAGCACGCATAAACTCATCCACGGCCCACCATTAGTCCGTGCAGAGATCCCTTCAGTCCGCTTCTCAAATTGTGTCAAAACCCTCCCAAAATCTTCTCTGTGAATACATACAAAAGATTAGAAGTCAGGTCTCACCAAACTGCTTTCACCATTATGTTTCTTGAATTCACATTATGGACAAATGACCTAAAAAATTTCAGTTAAGCACACAAAAGGGTTTTTTAAATTATAGAATTACTTAAAAAACCACAAACCTTCGAAGGGAAATAGGATTTGCTGGATAAGATTACTAGTCTATCTGGGCAGGCACATGCAGTGTGTAGCTTTTTAGAAAAGAAAATTAAAACAGGAGGAAACAATGGTGAGTACAACTAATTTTGCAGTTCAATACTGTATCAGTTTTGACAGTATTTGAAGAAGAATCCGATCAAAAATCTTGCTCAAAAGAAAATAATCTGGTCTTATTTCCCTGTTTTTTCTATTACAATCAATAGATAAACTCTACTATTTGCACCAGCATGAATACAATTTCTTAGCCTAATTAAGAATCATCAAACACTGCTTTGCTTCAAGATCCTGTAAAGTTTCAAGTGTTTGCCAGTCACATCAAAATATTGGCATGTTAAGGAAAATGTATGTGCTTGTACACATAAGCAAACACAGAAAACCCCCAAACATTTTATTTACAGCTATATGACTAAATGCAAACAAGCTGCTTTTCAACAGTTTCACTACAGGCGTAAGGTATTTCAAACCCCGGGACTACGGAGAAGCTCACAGTTCTATTCACCAGCCATCATGCTCCAAATTTACAAGTCTAACTCAGATGGTTATTACTGGGATGTACCTGCTTAAATCCTTTCCACAGATGGGAGAATGAACACTGTTCATGCCAAGATTGAGTCTGGATTCAATTTTTACAGCTGGATCATAAATTTGCAGATTAAAAGGGTTTTAATGGAAACACAGGTACAGCCTTAACTACAGCAACATGAACAGCAGCAAAGTAACACTGCACGGGGGACAGTCTGTGCTACAAGCTGAATCTATCAGGAGTTATGCAAAGTTCTATTATTTCTCCACAGCAGCTGAAGGAGGCTGGGACATGCAGGAGCCTCATGCCAGGTATGAAGTTTCAATTCAGATGTTTTTCCAGAAAGAAGTGAAACTTTTATGAGCTTGCTATTCCTTTAAGTTTACTGCCTCAGAATATGAAATGTCCATCCCAATTCCCTCTTCTGTTACTTCCTCTTCCTGCCTGTGCCTGCACCCAGTCCCATCCTGGTAATTTCTTGCACTGCACATAGTAACACATATTGTGTCAGTAAGAATCACTGAAGACAGTGGTTACTAGTGACAAAGATGATAGATTTCACATGTAAAAGTAATTCATTGGGCAAAAAGGGAGAGGTTTGTCCCTGTAATTTCTCTTTCTTCATGCAGGTGTCATGGCAGATGCCTCAGTGCAAGAGCAGTGAGCTGGAGTACCATGTGAGCCCCGAGAAGCAGAAAAGGCACATTTCAGTGCTGGAGTCTTGTTCACAACCCAGTGATCTGCCTCCAGCCACAGCTTCGTGTGCTCAAACTTCCCCATCAGTGATACACAGTTAAGCGTGTGAATTCAAAATGAGTGATGAGGTGACACCATATCTCTCTGTGTTTCTGTCTTTGTAAATTGTCCTGTGTTTTGTTGCTCTTTTTCAATGAGCCACATATAAAATCATGCTGTATTTTTCAGGTTCATTGGTGTACATCCCCTCTTTGCCACACGCAGCAGATACTCACATTTTGCTGCTGGGTGTCTGGGCAAGGGACAGAGCCCTCAGAAGCATATTGGGGGGCAGCTGCAGCGGCAGGGCCCCTCTGCATGCACACCAAGGCAGCACAAGGCAACCAAGCTAAGGGGACAACCTATGGGTTGCAAACAATTGCACCTGCGTGGTGCTGCGGGGCTCCGTCCTTGGCTGTGGCATCAGGGCTAGATCACCCAGGGCTTTCTGCTGCTCCACTTGAGCTGGTGCATCGCTTGGTTACCCCACCTTGGGTCTCTCCTGAAGCCCCCTCTGTCCTCCTGGTTTGAATTGCATTTCCTTTTGCAACGCATGCAGCCGCTCACAGTGGCAGTGGTGGCAGCTGGCCAGCATGCACAAGGCTGAGAAACCCCTGAATCAGTGCAGAAGCCACGGCAAGGTAGCACGGAAGCCTGATGCTTCTGCTGCAAGAAATCTGCGCTACTGGGGAAAATCCTACTCAAGCAGTGGAAGGGGAGACGGAATCACACCCATTTCGCTAAATCAGTGTTCTCAAGCTGTAGTTTCACACACTCTTTAAATACTCCTTAAATTAACTGCTAATTTCCTAACTAATTTCCCTATTATATTCATTATTAACCATGCAGTCTACAGCTAAAACTGGAAAACAGTCTGATTTGTGATCATGTGCTTTTCCATGCACATAATTTCCTGAACCATTCACATTTGGGCTGGCCCCAGGTTTTAAAACAAAGCATAATTCTGAAGATGTTTAGAACAACGGGAAAACGGGGATAAATATTTTTTCTCTTTGAAAACACCTTCACTAAACGAACGAGGCCCGAGGCTTGCCAGAGAACAGCCCTTGCCGAAGCCTGCAGCGCTGACTAGCTCTAAAGAGGAGTATAAAAATATATCGTTGTTACCAATTGGTGACAGCACCACACACTTTTCCTGCTTTGTCTGAGAGAAGTCTGGGGCAAGCACAGGGGTCTGCTGCTTTTTTAGCTGCTGCTGTGAACATTTGCATTGGGAAAATTTGTAATGGCCTTGGAGAAACACAGGCGGGCTTGCTGCACCAGCTGTGGCCATGGAAACATGGCTGATGCCCTGATTTTTTTGGTGTTTCTGATTTTTTAGTCATATGTTGTAATCTTTTCCATTGCAAACCATTTATGTGAGAACATCGCATTCTCTGTGATGATAAAGCTGTCAGGAGGCCTAAGACGTGCTGCTCTGAAGCAAGCTGGTTTGAAGAAAATCCTCTGCAGCCAAACAACTGGCTCAAGGTAATTTTTACTGAAGTATGTAGAAAATTTGCCATGACATCAACAGAAGAGGTACCCACAGCCCTCCTCTGCTCTGCAGGGTCTCCACAGAAATTATATCTGAATTACAGAACAGCTACAGACATGCTGCTACTTGAAGCACATCTGATCCGCACAGAGCCCTGTCTCTGGAATCTTTAATAACTTGGATTTAAAAAGAAAAGAAAAAACCTCAGACAAACAAACCCCCAAAATTCAAGGCTTTTTACAACTGGAAACAAACAAAACAAGACTGCACAGTTTTTGCACCCAGCACCTGTGAGAAAACAAATACTCTCTTTTCCTGAACCACTCAAAGCAGGGAGTGGAGAGGAATGGCACAGAAAAGCTGACACTGCTGGGAGTGCCACTTCCCCTCCAACACAGATGCCTCCTGGCAAAGCTCTTCCTTGACTGCTGGCAGTCCCTGGGTGCCCAGGCTTTTGGGGGGCTGCTCTGCCCCCACCTGTTGTTGTTTCCAGCACATTCAATGCTCTCTTCCTTCATTCCCCCACCTGAGAAGGGTTGGAACCATTACCTTCCCATAAAAAAGATTCAGTTTTGAGGAAGCAGTTTTTCAGGGTCACGTGGAAATAATCTTAACCCATTCCCCTTGCACCTTAAATACTAAGAAACAGAGAAATCAAAGAGAATTAAAATACAGCTTATTTGATTTTCTGCTGTTCTAACTGAAAGAAATGCAAAAAGTGACAAAACTTAACTAGCAGGGAGCAGGTAGGATATTTAAAATTCTCAAGTTTGGACTGTTGCATCTGATATATTAAACCTGACACTTCCTGTGCAGTAAACCCATTTCCTTTTAATCTTTCTTTAGAAAAAACAACAGAACAGTAAATTAAACACAATCTTCTCCTCAATTCTTAATTCCATGCTATTTTAGTGCTGACGAATCAGGTCATGTAATAATAAAATTCCTGCAGAAACACGATCCTAACTGTGTAACCTTCAAATTGTAGTTATGCTGCTGTGTGCATTTAATACTGTACTTGACATTCACCTTTTCCATTTCACTTCTGGATGACATTAGGATCTGCAACAAGGACCTCCTTCAGTTCCCCCAGGTTACCATTTATTTCAAAGTATCCCCAAGGCCTCCAGCACCATTTAGATCAAACTTGCAAAAGTCACTGGTATGAGCAGTTTTTGCGGGTCCCTTGAGTTGTTTCTAAAAACAGGTTCCATTGTGTTCATATTATGCTTTCGAATTTTATAGCTCATTTTTAAATTACATGTTAATTTCTAAAAATGTTAAACTGCGAGGAAAAGTTGGCAAGGACCACACAAAATCATAGCACTGTTCTGCAGATTGTGTGTGTCTCTCTATAGCACTTATGTCCATGGCTACACACTCGCACTTCAGTGCTCTGTAGGAATGTGGGCCTGATCCTACAGTGTGCCAAGCGTCTCACCAGAGGTGCTCAATTTGCTGCAATAAATGACCCAGGATCATGCTTTATAAATAACCAACTAAATAAAAATAAAAGAACCAAAGAAAAGCAAGAGGAAAGAAAAAGGCAGTAGTAATGAAAACATCAGAAACACAGCACACTCCTGAGTATAAACATCTAAAAATAGAGATCAAACATCTTAAAAAAATCACTCAGTCATTCAAGAGTTTGTTTAAAAGCCATCCTCCTTTCCAGGCCTGCAAGTTTTTAGTTTCCTCACCGTTTTTATTTGTTCTGGCTTTTCTACTGCGCTAAGTAACATAAAATGTGAAAGTACTGAAAAATCTGCCTACAGAAAAAGGACTCCCTGTGCTGCCATTTCATCTCGTTTTCTCTTGTTTCAAATTTTGCTTTCTTCAGTATACAACGATATCTCAGCAAGCTGGGAATTTTTCATTTCCTTCTAGTATAACGATGCAGAACATCTTGTTCATGCAGGTGACTGATGGTAGGGTACTCAGGGTAATCGCAGCGCGATTACAGAAAAGTCAGCATTTTAGTGATCCGTAAACCAAAGACTGATGTTGCCACTTCAGATTTATGTTCAGCCTCACTACAAACACTGTTAGATCTTTTCCTTGCAGATTTCTGGAGCGCTTGTTGCAGTCAGCCTGTTGTTTCTGTGTGCACTTATACAAAAAATACAGATAGGCAAGTCTGGTTTCAGTTATTCCTGTCACACAGAGAACCTGCTGTGAGTGACAGCATGCCAAGGAGTTAATGAAAACTAGTTCTCCAACACGGATTTTTAACTAAACAAAAACACTGAACCAAGCCTTTCAGTGGTCAGTTTAAGACACATATTTGACCAATTATATATATTTATATATTATACCTGCACTAGGATTTATCTGAACTGAAATTTTCCGTCTTACACGAACGCATTTGTGTATGTCATATCATATACATAAGCATATCAACTTACAACAGAAACACTCACACATGTGACACATCCGAGTACAGCTGGACTCTGTCCCGGCTGCTCTGTTCTCCCTGCGCTGTCCGTCTGTGCCACCTCCTGCAGCACTCCCTGGCTCCCCAGGCCAGGGGCTGGGGGTGATGGCAGTGTGGACACTGCACCTCCAAGGGCTCCAACTCAGCGCTTGCTGCTCCAGCCCCAGCACTGAAACCTCTTGCCACGACCTCACGATAATTGTGTGGAGGTATAAAATGAGGCTGCTCTGCCGACACTCAGTTATACAGCCCATCCTTGATCTTTATGTGGGATTTCCCAGTTTGCATGAAGCCAGAGTAGCATATGGTCCCGTGTTTATAAGCATGTTAATGACTGAAATGGGAAATCTACAACCCGTTTTCCTTATAAACTTTAAACTGCAATTTCTTGGTTTTGTTAATGGACACTGCACTCGTACCCTGTTAATTTGGTGCGGGCTATTGAGACACACATGGCCACGCTGACCCCAGGCACTGGCTGAGTGAAGTAGCTCCAGACACACTGATGGACCTGAGCTTTCTAACACAATCTGCTATGAAAAGTTACTTTTCCAGGGCAACACAATAAAGAATTTGCTTCACCTCTGGAGCTCCCGTCCTTGGGAGAACAACAACCTTGCCAAACACTTCTGAAAAAGAAAACTTCAATCAATTTTCACTCTATGCATTTTGAAATACTGCTTAAAATGTCTTCATAAACTAAAACAACTAGTAGGGATTTCAAAAACCCGCATCAGCTCCTTTGTGTTAAAAATTATGTGTTTCATGCAACAAAAAATAGCAGTGGGGAGCTCCTTGTAAGTGGTGATATCTCATTTAAAAATACACTTGCCACTTTCAGGAAGGAAAGAGTGATACAGTGAGATGTACCCTTTTATTTTACTGAACCAAAATGGATTACAGCTTTTTTTGAGAACACAGACACAGAGGCTCAGAAGACCTCTGCTTACAAGGCCTTACAAAGTCTGCTACATGACTGCACTGAGAACTCCCATCCCATGTATTGAAATTACAGAGAAAAAGAAGGTTAAAAATAAATTATCTTTATTTATCTACCTACCTAAAAATCACATGGATAAATTCAACTATTTGAAAATAGGTTTCATAAATGGGTGATAGCTTGAAAATATCTGCTTTGTTCATGAAGGACATAATTTCGTATTATGGGACTTTAATCATTTATCTGAAAAAAGCCCACTTGTACCTATTATTTCCTGAATGTACGCACATATATAGGAAGGACATAGCAAATAGTATCATGTATACACCAGCTTTTTCTTTCTATAAGCAGGCTATTGTCTGCTTTCAAAGTGCAAAAAGAATAAAACCATATCCTGAGAGCTGCTAGTGTGTCCTTATCAAAGGCCGTAGCACCTCAAAACATTAAGAAAGATATTTAGGAACTGATTTAAATGTGATGTCAAGAGGAGTTTCAGGAATGCCACTTATGAACTTTAAGGAAAACATACTGGTTTTTTGTCATTCCAGTCATTTGTGAACTTAAACAGTTACAGTGTGCCTGTCTCAGCCTTCACATTAATGACCACATTTTTAAGTGCAGCTTGAAACTTGTCAAGAAGAAATTATTCCAGTAGCAAATGTACTACAAATTTTAAAAAGTCATTGTGTTCATTTTTAGGTTATGGTATAAAGTACAGAAAAACATAAGTTTACATATCTGAGCTGTTGCATCTGTTCTTGAGTAACTTTTCACTTAAAAATAAACTTTGGCAGAAAATACGCCTGTAATGCAGACCAAATGCATTTGGTATGTTGAGAAAAAAAGAAGTTAAATGAACAGAGAGTTAATTTTGAAACTTACTAATCGTGCATGCACTATTCTTGCTACTCATGAGATTCCATTTCTTTATGGGGCCCCCACTCACTCCTCAGTCATCCCTGACAACCTACATGCACAAACATCCTCCTAACCCCATCACGGAACTCAGCCTCCTGAAATCCTTGTGGCCCCTCCACACAGACAAAAAAAAAAAAAAAGAAAAGAAAAAAAAAATCACAGGAACTATGCCAGAAAAGGGAGAGAAAAGGCTGCAAACTTTAGAGATTGCAGAGGCACCCGAACTTGCCTACCATGGAAGCCAAGGGGAAGCAAGTACAAAATCTAAATCTGTATTAAATTTAGTGCAGTTCCTCCAGTACTTTTCATCAATATCCATCCCAAAAGCAATGTTGACCACAGGGTGGTACCTAGCAGAATAACCTGCCAAGAAAAGCCGCGGGACAATGCATAGGACTGCTGCAATGAGTGGAAACCCTGAGATGCTTACGGAGAACCCCAGAAATTGGGATGAAAAACCTCCATCTTTTCAAAATGAAAATTTTATTTTGCCTTATGTCTTCTAAATATAGAAGAAGCTTCACATAAGGAACATTCCAGCACTCTCTGTCCTACAGGAAACCTGAGCAAATCCTGATTTTACGCTGATTTACAGAACTGGCATGAACCAGGCTGTCCCATGTGCCTTCCTCTGACTGGTAACACAGTGGATGATATTAAATCATGCTTTTAAGTTTTTATTGATAATACTGAAATAATAAATTATGTGTGACCCTTCAAGAAACCTTTGAGACAAGGTATTTAATGGCCGAGCCTGTGGCCCCTTACCTCAGTGCACTGTGTCTGGAGAGTAATGCAGAAATTAGTCTAAAATAATCCATGTATTCCTAAGAGATACATGAGCAGCAAAGGGCCACATACTGGACAAGGCACTCTGAGGATGGAAAAGAAGCTGTACAACAGGGGAAGGTGTTCACGTGCACTCCGTTGTGGGGCATATGGCTCATGTAAGTGTCATAAACAGCACCTTCAAAATTTCAAAGCCCGTCTCTTCCTGCCAGATGTGACCATGGACTCCTTCATTGCTTCCCTAGTCCTCCCTTACTGTAATAGAATGCTCAGGAGTTTTCTCCTTCTTTAGGCTTGTTTTAGTGCTGACAAAAAATGGTCCAAAAGTATAATTTAAAACATCATCCCCATTTCTCCATTCAAAAAGCAAACAAGCTTCACTGGTGATCAATAACAGCACTTAATTGTAATACTCCAGGCAGAACTTCTTCAGAGAATGAAAAGGTGGACAGGATTTATCCACTCTGATACTAGAGAACAGACAGGAGGGACCTACTCTCCTGCAAGAGGATGGGCAGAAAATATCTACTGTCATATGAGAGGATGGGCAGAAGTTATCCAATTTCATAAAAGGCACAACCATGTAACAGTCATACCATGTGACACTGTCTACTAAAGCTCGCTGTATTAGAAATGATGAAGAAAAAAAATTCCTTACCTGTCCGATAGACAAAATTCCCTTCTGTCTCTGATGATGATGGAGACACCAGTTCTTCCTCAAATTCATTGGAACTAAATGAACCGGAGTGATTCCTTTGCCTTGTTTTTTCCATCATAGCTGCATTAGTAGCCATGACATGTCTCAATGAGTCATTTAGGTAACGATTCAATAAGCTGCTTTTGTATTTGGGGGGTGACACGTAATCCTCGTTGGCACTTGTTTCTGGTCTCACTCCTGTTTTTATTACTGAACTTTCAGTTTTAATCACAGTGTGATGAACTGGTTTGTTATATGCCCCTTCATTCATATGGTTTCTCGGAGGATTTTCTCCATCTGAAAACAAAAGAACAAAGAAACAATAATACATTGAGTGCCTAATATTTAACACAAGGTTTTCTCTACATGTTTTGAATTGCGATAAGTACGACTAAAATTAGACAATCACTTCAGCATTAGACAGTGATATTCATTTTCTTCTGTTCACACATTGCTCATAGTAGTTCCCATGGTTCTCAGATGTTTCAGCTATTCTAAATTAATTAGCTGTAGAAAACAGTCTTTGAGTCTAATCATTTATGAGTAACACCAGGCAAGTTGAAAAAAACTGAAAAGGGCCCTAATCAATGATAAACATTTAAAAATATGTGTAAATAAACACATTCTTACTATCATTACTTGAAACTTCCTGAATACCATATTATACTAAGGTGCATTTGCTTAAACTCTACTCTTAATTCCTGCAATCAATCTTTTCAAGGGAAGTGAGCACCAAAGAAATGTGAGTACAGACTGAAATTGGAACAAAGGTATTTGAAATTGAGTACAGATTGAGACATACTCTTCTAAAAATTCACATACAGGTTTCTGACAATGTCCTGTAGCATTTGTTCCTGTCATTGTATCTCCACGCCACAACTGCCTAAAAAAAGTACCATTAAACATTAATACAAATGTTCTATTAAAAATTTAGATTACTTCTAAAAAAAATCCGTATTTGTTAATTTGAATAAGAAAGAGAATTTCAGCGTGTCTTTTATGGAAAACATTTCTTGGCAAAATGCATAAAATAAATAATAAAAATATTCAGTTTACCATCTAATAAGACCCACTTAAGTTAATCAGATTCTCTTGTTAATCAGATTCTCCTGTTAATGATGTAATACTACTATAGCCCTTCCATCAAGGAAAATAACAGTCAAGGGGTTACTCATTTTTTTATACCAACAAATGTAATTATTTTTTCCCTTTAATGCAGATTAAAGCAATAGGCTTGTAGAATCTAATGAAATAACAATTATTTGTCTAGTAACAATGAAAGACAATAACATGCAGCCAGATTGCCACCTTGCATAACTCACATAGACCTGCTTTGCAAGGCTGGGACCCAAAAGAGACATCTAATACCCAAAAAATGTACAGGCAAAACTACCGAGGGTGTTTTGTGATTAGAAATTAGAGCTAACTTAAAGCATCTGATAATTTCTAAATATATTTTGATCAGTTTAAAATTGATAAAGAGGACATCAACAAACCTTCAGAGCATGAGTCATCACTGCTCACGCTGAGTCGTTCAGCATTTCCTTGAACATATTTGTTGTACAGCTTTATTCGCAAAGCCCAGCTAAGATCTGGTTGCCTGACAGTATTCTTCAGGCGACGTCTTGCATTGGCAAACCAATTTGATACCTGCATACAAATAAGTGTATTAGTTTCCTCTGAAAATTACACAAATAAACAAATCCAACCCATAGACTTTTCATGAGTTTTATGTATGCTTCAAGGAAATAGAAAACGAGAAATAAGAACAAAAGTCCATGAAAATATCACTGAGCAGAACACGAACCTCAGACAAGAAGGCAGATTAAGGCCTCTCACCCTTCACAAGTGTTAGCAAAACCATGTTATCACAAGGTTTCAATTAAGGAGTCACAGATATTAATATTATATTCATCTTTTTTTGTTTTTATTTTAAAGATAATGTCTTGAATTTTCAATATGACCCTTCAGCATACTACTAAAATCCTTAATGAAAACTACTATCTAATATTCAGTAATTTCCTTTGACATTTATATAGGCTACAATAAGGCTGTTGAACAAAAAAACCCATTATGAATTCGTATGCATAAAAGCTCAAATTCTCCCTTGTGCTTTAACAGTACTGCATGTCTGACAAGCAGTGGGTGTCAGGAAAGTCTTATACACAGTACAATGTACTTTGAGTCAATGCAGAAACCAATCAGATGCTCTTCAGAGCAGCAGGTTTTATGAATTCTTTTTGTTGTGTACACCCTAAAACCAGTAAAAATGCAGATTTCTCACAAGCTGACTTACTAAAGCATAGTCTGGTTTGTATTCCTTCACTGCTGCAGAGCATTTTCTGGAGTTTGACATAGCAAAATGAATACATGTTTGTATCATTTTAGTATACAGGGTCACCACAAAGTTGGGCTCAAATACAAGGATTCCACAAGTGGTTTAGGCACTTAACAAGCAAAAATGCACAGTCTATTCTTCTGTGCCAACAGTGCTAATCAAACCACCAAACAGGACACATGCACTTGCAGTGACTTTGCATGAAGGCACATCTAAGAAAATGTTGGCCTTGATTCTGCTGTAACTTAAAGAACTATAATAGAAAATACTCACAGAGTGACATTACCATAACTTCACTACAAGCAAGAGCAGAGGCAAGGTACCTACACTCTAACAATATTTGTTCAGTGATAAATCAGGTCTTAAAAATGCTATCTAATCCTTGCAGGAATAAGTGTATTTTGACACAACCTCTGCAACGCAGAGTAGCATTACTTGCAACAGAGAACGTAAAGAATGTCAGAAGCCTATAGACCAATTCACATCTTTGTGTTGTGAACCTGCACACAGAGGAAAAACAGAGACTCCCGCCACCATATTCTGACAAGGGAATGATCGTACCATTTAATTTACATTAACCTGCAAAGCAGGTTAACACATTTTATCAATACATGCTGCCCCACCCCACAGAGAGACAAACGGTAGACTTTGCTGTTGGATTTTGGCCACAGTTTTGTCATCTGTCTATTGTAGGTAAGTTTGTGTAAATCACATAGAAATATCTGTCTAATTATTCGGGATCAAGAATCCCTTCTAGGGTGATTATGAGAAAAACAAGCACTACCTGTTTAAAGGGAAAAGAAAGCTTCAGTTCAGAATCCCACCCAGAACTTACCGGTGGTGCCTTAAGCCTGTCACTTTGATTTTACTTAAAATCACATTTACATGAAACAGGGTTCCACTGCAAATACAGCGAGCCCTGGATCAGCAGCGCTCAGATGCCAAACACATGACTTTACAAGCTATATAGTTTACTATGACAGGTTAGAAAACCAAAACTGTAGCTGGCAGAGTAAGTAATTTTCATTCTCTTCCAAGGCTACTTGTTTATATTCATCATATTGACACAGCAATTTTTATAGTAAATGAGAGAGGGTGGGCTGGAATCCATGCACTTTCTAATGCTGTTAACAAACTCACTCCAGACCGCTCAGCTGGAGCAGCCAGTCACCTGGCTGCTGCGATTTAGTATAACTCTGAAATCAAGTACATCAATAGAGGCGGATCAGTCCAGGGTCTCACTGAACATGATAGCAGTTACTGCAGCATTTTACAAAACTGACAGCTTTCCAACCTCTCACAAGAAAGATTTCATCATGCTCCATTTCATTACATATTGAAATATTTCATCAGTGAAGTGCCATGTACAAAGAAGAAAGATAGGGTAGTAGCAGTGTGACTCATACATAAAAGCAATTAAATTTAGCAGGAATGATTTCTACATGGTACTCTTGGTTTATTTTGGGCTCATTTTTCCCATGCCAATGCTTTGCTTTTTTATGCATATCAATATGAAAAGATGAGTCATATTTTAAGTCTTCTTCTATAAGAGAAGGAAATAGTACTATTTGATCGTTGTCTCATGATGAGATAAATATACTGCAACTTGTCCTTCTGTTTATGGAGCAGATCAGCTTAAGTGCCATCACACAGCACGTACAGCACAGTCAGGGGATCAGGCCCAGCCAGCATGGATTTATGAAAGGTAGGTCCTGCCTGACCAATCTGATTTCCTGTGACAGGGGGAGCCACTCAGTGGATGAGTGAAAGGCTGTGGATGTATCTATCTGGATATCAGTAAAGCCTTTGACACAGTTTCCCACAGTATTCTCCTGGAGAAACAGGCTGCTCGCACCTTGGCCAGGCATGCTCTTTGCTGGGTTAGAAACTGTCTGGATGGCCAGGCCTTGGGAGCGTTGGTGAATGGAGTTATAGCCAACTGGCAGCTGGTCATTTGGGTCAGTTCTGTTTAGTATCTTTATCGATGATCTGAACGGGGAGATCAAGGGCACCCTCAGTCAGTTTGGAGACATACCAAGCTGGAGGTCAGGAAGGTCTGCAGTAGGATCTGGACAGGCTGGATCAATGGGCTGAGGCCACTGGTAGGAGGTTCAACAAGGTGAAGTGCTGGGTCCTGCACTTGGGTCACAACAACCACAGGCAGCACTGCAGTCTTGGGGAAGAGTGGCTGAAAAACTACCAGCCAGGAAAAGACCTGGGGGGGCTGGTTAACAGTGCCTGAATATGATCCAGCAGAGTGCCCTGGTGTCCAAGAAGGCCAATGGCATCCTGGCTTTTAGCAGCAACAGTGTGGCCACCAGGACCAGGGCAGTGATTGTTCCCTCCAACTCAGCAAGAGTACTGGGAATACTGGGTTCAGTTTTGGATCCCTCACTTCAAGAAAGACATCAAGGTGCTGGAGCATGTCCACAGAAGGGCAGCAGAGCTGGAGAAGGGTCTGGAGAACAAGACTCATGAGGAGCAGCTGAGGGAGGTGGAAGTGCTTAGTCTGGAGAAAAGGAGGCTCAAGGGGTGACCTCACTGCTCTTTTTAACTACATGAAAGGAGATTGTAGCAAGATGGGAGTCAGTCTCTTCTCCTCAGTAACAAGTGAAAGGAAAGGAGAAAACAGGTTGAATCAGGGGAGGTTTAAATTGGATATTAGGAAAAATTTCTTTACAGAAAGCATTGTCAGGCATTGGAACAGCCTGCCTAGGGAAATCATCACGGTTGAGTCGCCATCCCTGGAAGTATTTAACGGAAACGTAGACGTGGTGCTTAAGAACATGGTTTAGAGGTGGAATTGGCAGTCCTGGGTTAACAGTTGGATTTGATGATCTTAAAGGTCTTTTCCAACCTAAATGATATTACAAAGGAACCTCAAGACAGTTTTAGAAGCCTTCTACTAAAGCACAAAGCAAAAAATTCATTCTAGAAACTTATCCCAAATGCAATTACAAGGCACACTAAAGCTGAAGGAAAGTTAGGCAAATCCATGTAAGAGATTTTTAGGCTAAATCTATGATATGGTAACTGTGGGTCCTTTCCTGCTCTTGAACACTGGTGTATATTGCTGAAAAATCTCAATCTCTAGGACATGACAAGATTCAACACTTCTTCCATTCTTCAGTCTTGAACAACCTCCAGATGCGTCAACTGGAAGAGGCCACATGGCCACAGGCTGCACCAGACAGCAAGTTCATTCTGAACTCCAGCCATCCCATGGGTTTTATAGGCTGATCCTGGCTCCTTTAACACCACCAACAGTTTTGTCACTGATTTCAAAACGCTACGTTGTCTATCCATGTGGTCTTTTGAAGGCTGCATGCCTACTGCTGTATGTCTCACTCATAACAAGCACCTGTTTGCACCTCATTTAGCTAAACCATTGCAAAAAGAAACAATCAAAGCAGCCAAAAAGGGCCATTCTTTCCCACAGTCACAAGTTACACTAGTGCGACCTCGAAAAATAATAAAAACACCAAAACAATGATTTACATAAAAGCCAGTGGGAAAATCTTTGTCACATAAACCTCCCGAGAACTAAGTATCTACAAAAAAACACATGATGAAATTCACTAGTCTGGTAAAGTAACAATCATGTAGTTCTTCGAAAAGTTAAAAAACAAAACCCAAGGGGAATGATAATTGATGTTCTTTCCAACATTCATTTTTTTTACAGCAGCTCAGTCGTTCCCCAAGAGCATCGGGTACTTATATCGGCATAATGAAATATTGACCTTTTGGCTTTGCTTCAGAAGAGGCTTCTTAATTTTTATTGTAATTTGTTCTGCTCAACTGCTTAAGAGTGGCCAAAGTTTCAAAAAAAGGAACAGACATCAAGCGATTCTCCTCCTCCAGTAATCCAGATATGCCTTTATAAATCTGAATACTATTAAATCCATAGCAGCACATGACCAATATATTAATCCTCATACTGAAAAACCTTCTCTTGAACAATATACCCACACATATTTCTTGCTGGAAGGAACATACAGCTATTTTTCTTTTTTATTTCACAGGAACATCAAAATGAAAATTTAAAATAAAATAAATCAAGCACTGTAGTAGTAATGTAAATGAAAATGTAGCATATAAATAGGACAAATTATTGGATTCTGAACTGGAATCTAATTGGAGTAAAACATAAAATGCCTTTTCAAACTATATTGCTTTTTTCGTTTCCTGCTTTGGCAGTTATGGAAGTAGAAAACTTTGGACTGTTGGACTGAAATCTGCAATAACATTTGCCTTGAGGACTCCCAAAGACCTTGTTGGCCTGCAGAGAGGAGCAAGTCAGCCCAGAATTTGCCCTAAGTTTTGCTACTATTACTTAATAAACAAGATGATTTATGATTCCTGCAAAATCCTACCTACTTGAAAGAGTCTGACTTTTCTTCAGCAGTGCAGTTGGACATGCAGTTGCAATAGTCCCCTTGCTGTCCCACTGCACCCAGCAACAGGAGAGTAAGCCAAAACACTGGTGAGGTAGAATAAATTAATATCAGCCAACTGGGTGACAGCAAAGCTAATGAAAATCAAGTTGTAGAAGATCTGAAATGCACATGTTGTCCTAATAGCAAAAGAAAAAAACAGGGCTGGATGTATACATCTTTGTCTCACAGAAGAACTGGCTTTATCTATAGCAAAAGCTTCTTTGGATAGATGGTACATACTGGAAAAAGGTTCATTTGAGCAAAGAAAATCACAAGGAGAAGAGTTATAGCTATATTATCAAAATTACTATGATCTACATCATCTTCCAGGCAGCTGCTGGCCTTTTCCAAGGTCATCAGTCAGGTGAAAAACAAAATAACCCAACCATTCACTCTTTAAACAGCATTTTTGCTGAAACTAAAAGGTATTTTCAACGGTATCTTTTGCCTCCTCTAGGGCTTGCGATGACAAGGTGTCAGCACATAAGGGATGCTGGAAAGAGGTAGCAGCTGTCAGCAGAGAACTGCCTCCACAGGAGTGAAAAACTGTGGCAGAAAACACCATGGGACAGCACCAAAAAATGGAAGGAGAGTAGGAAATATATAACAGATCATTGAACGTGAAGGCATGTAACCCAGAGAAAACATCATACACCAATTTCTGGTTCTCCAATGATGCCCAACAAGGTTACTAGATTAGAAAAGCAATTTGCAGGCAAACTCGGTTGATGCTTTTGCAAAGTGTCCCTCCTGTGAAAGAAACAAAGCTTTCCAACAGAGACTGAAGTCCAGTTCCAGACTGCTCTTGGTTATACTACTCATTTGAAAGAGCACAGCCTTCAAGGAAGCTATTTCAGATCTACCCAGCATGACTGATATCACAGCCTGCCATATCTTTCTCTCAGAGAACAAAAATTTTGATCTGGATTAAGCGTTGTTATTTCTGGGCATCCGAAAAGTAGGTGTGGAGTGTGACTTGTTTTGTTCTTCCAGACTCAGGAATTACTGCTGGTGCCAGACATATGTATTTACATCTTACACAGATGTTACAGTATTCCTGAGTTAAAAGAGCACTGCACTCGAATGATGGAAGAAAGACCTGGTGTACTTCTGTAAATGAAGACAGATATGCCTGTTCACACAGCTCTTTCAAATATTATAGTACACAGAAATAAGGCTGGTCAAATTCAGCTTCAGTGTAAATTTGCCAGAGTTACAGGGACCCCACAAAGCTAATTTTTGATTATTTTTAATTTTATTCTACAACTTATGTAGACTATAAACCTCTGCTGAGTAGTGGCCACAGCTCACTTGGCGCTTTTATAGAGGCTTATCTCCATCAGGGTTTATCAAAGCTGCCATGAGCGAAATACTGTAAAAACCTACCAGGGATTTTTTCCCTTGTCTGTTCTTTCTGAAGCATTTACAAAAAAATGGCAGAACTCCTCAGAATGTTATTAATATGAAAGTCTCCCAACATGTATTTTGGATCTATGTTTTAAATCTCATGCAAAAATACAGGAATATTCTAAAACCTAGAGTTCAATAAAGTACTCCTATTAAATTGTGCCATTGAAAGTATAGTGTTCATGTAATATCTTTAAAAGTCTGAGCAAACCTTTCACGTATATTTTTTAAAAGTAAGCTAAGTGTTTTAACTGTATCTTTCAGGCATATATCTTTCTTTTGTAACAGGCATTTTCTGAGACAATATTATTTTTGTCAAAGCTATAGTGTTTTTTCGCTGTAGTAGTTTCATAGTGAGGTACTGAAGTGTAAATTTTTTTTATTTTTCCATTACTACAATTGAAGTTCATAGCACAGGGGTTTTTTTTGAAGGAGCACTCAAAATGATAACAGTTTATTACCACTTGCTTTTTTTAATACTTTGTGCTATTTTGATCTCTTTACGTCCTTTGCAAAGTGACACATCATGTGTTAGGCAGAGCGCTGAGGACCCGATCCTGTGAACACATGGGTTTCATTTTATGCACCTAGCAGTAGCTTGCAGTAAGGAAATTTAATTATTCACAATGCATAAATCTTTTCAGCATCCAGACCTGAGATAGCATCACTCAGCAACCGATAGCATTTAACCACATATTTCAGTGGAGTGCCAGATGGCAAAGAGAACAAAGAAGTAAGATTTATAAACATTTGCGGCAAACTTTATGCCTTTTACGGCAAGACAGCTGCCAGTCATTTCAGGGGAGTATTACCTGAGAGCAAAACAATTACTCCCCATGTCTAATTACACTACAGTGGTAATTCCTGCAAGACTGTGAAGCAGTCACTGTGTGCTGAGCTGCTGCACGCAGTGTGTATGGCAACGCTAATGCCTGTGTAACAGGTGATGACAATTATTATCAGAACAACAGAGCAGTTTCCATCTCAGTCCATTATCCTAAAGGGAAAAGATTAGCTCCCTACAATTGTCTCAGCAATTCCTATTCCGTGCTGATATCATCTATAACTGATTTTTTTTTCACCTGAAGATTTTTAAAGACTAAGCAAAAATATTTCCATTGTATTTATGAATGAGATGAATGGATGAGGGTATCTATTCCTAGGAGGGCAAGCATACATCTTTTATTTTGATTGTCTTTAGCACTTCGCCCACCAGCTCGGCTCAGATGGGGTAATTCTTGTTTGGGAGAGACAGTCCTGGTGGGGCACGGTAGCCCCGGGGAGGGTGCAGGAAGGATGCGCACAGGACTCCTGATCTTGCTGGCTGCACTAATATTCCCCGACACCCAGCGCTGTCCCTTGCCCAGCTCAAAGAGGAGCTTTGCCTGATGCTGTCCCCGTCCCTCCCGTCCATAAATCGCCCCAGAGCAGCCGCCAGAGGTGGAGGTAGGAAGTTCCCTTACCTGCACCAGGGTCATCTGGGAGCCGAGGGCCAGAAGGATCTTCTCGGTCTTGGTGGGATACGGGTTGTCGCGGTGCTTGTAGAGCCACTGCTTGAGCGGCCGCGCCATGTCCTGCAGTGCCTGCCGCTTGTGCCGCACCTTGCCGCCGCTCTGCCGCGCCCTGCCGCGGAGAAGGGGCGCTGAGGACCGGCCGGGGCTGCGGGGCACCTGCCCGCTCCCCTCGCCCGGCCCCAGGCTGCCCGGGGTGGCCGCTGCAGCGGGTGCTGCAGGCGCGCCCCGTCCGCGGGGGGACCCAGCTCAGGGGGTGCCCCAGCCCCGCGGTGCGCCCTGCCCGCGCCTGGCCCCACCCGGGGCAGCCGAGCCCCGACCTCGCTGGATCTTCGGCGACTTTCCACGGCCGCAACCCTTGGCCCAGCCGGCTGCTCAGGAGGCGGCGATGCCCAGAGCTCCCCGAACTCCCCGTGGAGTAAGCAAACCCAGAGCGAGTGAACGGCCGCGATAGTGCTGCGGGCCCGGGCGGCCCCGTGGGCGCTTCAGCGAGGCCAGGGCTCGGCCGGTGCGAAGCGGTGCCCGGCACCTGCCGGGCGTGTGGCCGGGCTGTTCAGAGGGGTTTTCCAGCAGGGCTAGGGCGCCTCTCGCACAGCCCAGCCGCTGCCCCGGGGCCAGACGAGCCTGACTCCCCGCACGGATTTATTTGCCGGTGATACTCAGAGATAACCCGCGGCACCGAGCGGCTCCCGGGTCGTTTCCCTCCTCGGAGGCGGCGGCGAGCGGTGTTTCTAGGGGAGCTGGCGATGCGGGGCAGCCCTCGGGCCTGCCGAGGGAAACAACGTACGCTGGGGAAAACGAGACCCGGGTTCCGTTA
>VXBA01004912.1:1574698-1671867 GCA_013399895.1 Serilophus lunatus
TTTTCCCCTTCCCCCTCCCCAAACGGGGAGGGAAACAAATTGTTTTTAACGACCACCAAATGCGCAGAGCCGGCGCCCGGAGGCACAGCCGCCGCGCAGCCACTCACGCTGTCGGGACCTCCGGTCCCCATCCCCCGGGGGAGTCACCGCCGGCGAGGGGACCCCAGCAGACTCAGCAAGGGCACGGGCCCCGCCCGCGCAGCGCGGCGTCGAGGGGCGGTGCGAGGAGGAGCGGTAGGAGTCCGGCCAGGGGCATCCGAGGGGACGGTAGTGCACGGCTGAGCAGTCCACCGTCAGTACGAGGTCGCCCCCCGGGGAAGGGGGCTGAGAACGCCGGCTGGTGTCACGCTGGTCACGGGAGAGACCCCCGTCGGGGGCGCGGGGCGCTGCCGCAACCTTGTGCCAGTCATTAACGCCAGCATTTAATGAAGTCATACCAGGAAACATCTCCCCCCACACTTTTCCGTCTTGTCCTGTGTGTCGTCTCTCCCCACTTCTCCCCGCCCAGGGATTATAAATTAGCTCGCGGCCCAAACCGGGACCAGCCCGCTGCTTTTAGCATCCTCGACGTGGCCCGCGCGCTCCCGCAGAGATGCGGTGCTCAGTTGCCGGCAATGTCTGCGGTTGCCCCGGGCCGCTCCCACGGATGTGTCCCGGCTCCCCCGGTCCCGCCGCTCCACACCCCCTCGCACCCCGCGCCGCCCTCCAGCGCAGCAGCCCGGCCCCGGCCCCGCCGGGCTCAACATTTCGGTTTTCTGTGCAGAAACGAAGAAGATGGCCACAGTCAATATTTACAAGGATGTAATTCAGACGTTATTTGACCGCCGCGGGTGAATGGGCAGCAGCCGCCTGCGCCTGCGGGCCCGACGGGACGTGCGCGGCGCAGACACCCCGTGCGCGCCCCACGCGCTTTCCGTGGCACCTCGCTGTCCCCGTCCTTGTCCACGCAACTGTGACCCCAAAGGACCTGAGTCGGCGTAGCTGCTACCACTTGTGTTCCCCGCCCCCTCACATCACCCTGGTCTTGTCCCCCTCTCGTCTTCCCGGGCTGCAGAAGCCACCGCGGAGGGGTTCGCGGTTCTTCACTGGCCCGGCGCTGGAGCGGTGGGGACGGAGTGGGCAGGTACCTGCTTCGAGCGCGGCAGCTCCCCCCGCCCGCCGCATCCCGCTCCCCAGGCTCAGCCGCACCTTTTCTGCCCCGCCATGGGGTGCTTTCTGGGACTCACTCCCATTCCTGCACTCCTCCGTCACGGGAGTGTGACGTCACGAATACTCTCCGAGACGTCACACAGCCACACGCACTAGGGGAAGGATCCCTGAAGAGGGGCACCTTGGCGTCGGGAATCACCGACACCGTTGCTAATTTCTCCGTTGGCCGAAGGGAGGTTGGAGAAGGGCAACGCACCGAAGAGTCCCCATCGTTCAGGGAGAAAAATTGCTGTCCCCAGGGTGGGAGAGAAAAACCGACTTACTACCCGTCCCCTGACAAGAAAACAAAGGGTACAAAAAGGTGTAAATGCCAACGGCAGCGCTTCTGTGCAGGCCGTGTATCCCACGCTTCCACGGACCTTCGGGCAAAGCCCTTGTAAGGCTGTCCCGCTGTGCCCTGGCCAGAGAACTCAGAAACGGGTAGAGGAGAAGGGGGCATAGGGGAGCCCTGTGGGACGAAAGCCCCTTATTAGTCTGTGCTAACGTGTTGGTTAGGGGCTTCTTGTACAACACGCAGCTGCAATCACTGCCATGGCCAGCTGAACTGTTTATAACCTGGAAAGTATTGTTAGAATTATATCACAGCAAGAGGAGTCTGAGAACGTGACAGGTTTGACTAAAAACAAGCTCCCAAGGGCTCTTGCTCGCTCCAGTGAAACGGGAAGGTGATCTCAATCATTTACAGCCTCAGAAAATTGGCCTGTTGTCTTCCCACTCCCCTCTCCCAACCCCTCTGGCACAGCAGGGGTGATCCCCTCTGGCAGGGCAGATGTAGGCTCTGGTGCCCAGCTCCTGAGGGGAGGTACAGATGGGGCATGGCACGTTTCTGTGGGCCCTGCAGATTGAGGCAGCCTCTGGAGCAGGGGCAGTCCATACACCGGCAGGGTACTAAGCAAGTGCCCTTGGAAGACCCTCCCCTCCTGCCTATCCACCATGGTGGAATGGATGCTTACTCCCTGTGTGGTAACTCAGGACGATCTGGCAAAGCAAAGACAAACCTTTCCCTTGTCTACTGATGATGGTGCTGCTTGGGCATAGGCTCAGGGGATCATTGTCTGCACTTGCAGGGTATGTGACTGTCCTGAAAGACATCTGTGTCTTTTCATGGAAGTGTGTGCTGCTCACCTGCCTGCTTGTCCAGAGCTGGGCAGGGCACAGGCAGCCAGGGCAGCAGGTTGCTGAGGGCCTGGCAGATCCTACACCCACACCCAGAATAAATCACAGGAACAAGAGCTGAGGGCAGAAATCAGCATTTGGAAAGCAGCTCTGGAAAAAAACAAAAGTCTCTGCGGGGCAGGCGTTGCCAAACGCGGTGAGGCAGTGGCAGGAGCAGTTGGCACTGCGGCGCCTTACAAGCCTCTAAAGCAGTGAGATCTCCCAAATCATCACATGTAAATCTCACACACACCCGCCCCCTCCATATTTTATTACTTAGATCACAGTTGAAAAGCTTAAATGAAAACAGTGTTTCTATTTCCAGAGCTTGTTTGACATCGTGAATGTGATACAAACTGTGGGCTTCATGTTTTTAATTAAGGTTACTTACCCGGCCATGCACGGAAAAATAAGTCAATGGTTGCTAGCTGCATACTCCCCTGAGGATGGTGCAGTGCTGACTAACGGGATCACTGTGGCTCCCATGCATCCCACAGTGGGGCGGGGGCTCAAGGCACAGCAGGACTTCGGGCACCTGCCAGGATGGAGCTGCAAGAAGCTCCTTGCCATTCTTCGCAACAGTCCTCTCCCAGCCCATGCTTGAGTGCCCAGCTTCAGACAGCTGGTAGGCCAGGGTAGAGTGCCAGAAAGTGGCAGCAAGGCACATTTCCAAGGGATATCGTGCAGAAAGAGCCTAAAAGTGGTGTTTTGGGGCCCAATGTGTCTCACTGGAAAAGCCAGGAAAAAATCAACTGTGCTGTCAAGCTGAGAGAAGAATTTGCTCCTGAGCCTGCAAGTGGCGGAGCTCCTCAGTGCCAGCCCCACTCCAGACAGCAGAGAAGCTGCAGCCCCAGCCTTGCTGCCTGCAGTGGGCAGACACCTCGCAGAGCCCGGATGGCACCACTAGGGCTGGCTGCTGTGCCTGCTCTCCCTTCTCTGGCCACGAGTAGGGGGTGATCCAAAACTAGTTCACAGAATCAGAGAATATGTTGAAAGAAGGGAACCATAAGGACCATCGAGTTCAACTCCTGAGCCCATGCAGGACTCCCCAGGAATCACACCATGTGCCTAAGAGCATTGTCCAAATGCCTCTTGTACTCAGATAGGATTGGTGCTGTGACCACTTCCCTGTGAAGCCTGTTCCAGTGGTCAACCACTCTCTGGGTGAAGAACTTTTTCCTGCTATCTAACCTAAACCTCCTCCAACTCAGCTTCAGCTCAGTAGAGTCCCATCTATGCTTCTAAATACAGTCTTCTTCTTCTAGTTCTTCCAGCAAAATGTTGCTTTTGTCCCTTGCTTCATGCTCTGGTTATTTCTTAAACGCTTTCAGCAAACATTTTCTTTAGCATTGTGTTGTCACAGCTCCTCCTTCCAGCTGCAGATTCCTTCACAGTAAACATGTATGTTTGAAATTCAAAGAATTTCCTCACATCCCTGCTACGTTCTGTGCTATGGAAGTCTGGGTGGCTAAGTAGCTAAGGCCATGTCTGAGAAGTTGGGTAGGTGAAAATTTGTTTAGGATTATGCAGAATCGAATGTTATTTAAGCTGCGAAATAGCCACACTTTGGAGGGAGAGCAGCTGCAGAGGCCTATTGCCATCCCTAGCAGCAGTTGGATCAGTGCTGAGCAAAGTCCTGAGGTACATGGGACAAAGATGAACCTGCTTAACCAAGTTGGCTGAAATAGTGTCTCAGGGGGTTTGCTCTGCTTCTGTAAGGAGCCAGAGCTGGCAGAGTTGCTTTAGCAGGAGCTTGTCGTGTTTAGTCTGGTAGCCCCAAGAGCACTGGGGTAAGATAACATAGGGGCGAAGCTAAATTTCATAACCTGGAGTTTTGTTAAATATAGTCCCAAGGAAGGAAGAACTGTCCCCTTTGCAGATTTTGCTGGATCAATGCCTAGAATGGCCACTGTCTCAGAGTAAGGGGGCTCAGTGTTCCATCCTTGGGAGCTACGAGGTCATTATACTGGGCATACAAAATCTGAAGGGGGGGATAATTATGTTGGGCATCTAAAAAGCAAAGACAGGCTCTGAAGTTGCTATCTGAATTCAGGCCTTTTTGTATGCAAAGACCTGTGGAGAAATGAGCTTCGGAAGGTTTCTCAATGCTGTGAAGGAGCACCTCAAACACAAAATGTGTGTTCATTTCTTTCTTTATGGTTATTTGGTTTGAAGGAACTGGTAAGAAGGTGAGTTGAAATGGAACCATGTATGCAGGAAGCAAACACACCATCATCATCTATGACCATTCCTAAAGCAGCTTTGTTGGTGATGCAGCAGCAGGTAATATTGTCAAATAGCAGGGCCAAAGACCTTGGGGAGCTTTGTGAGCAAGGGGAGCAACAACAGCATGAAGGTAAAATGAAGAGGTTGTCAAGCGGATGTTCTGAACCTTGCTGTGATGTGACCATTAACCAAACCCCGGTACAGCAAGACTGGACTGAGACAAAATTACAGACTGTAACCTCAGTGTAGCATCCAGTGCAACTCGTATTTCCTCACTATGTACACCCAGGAAGGGTATTCACTCGGGGAGCTGGTCTGTAGGCTGTCAAATGCTGCAGAAAGGTACACCAGTCATTGTCTGACAAGAAAGTAAAAAATAAGAACTGCACCAAGCTCTACAAATACAGGAGACAATCTTATTTGAAGGTCCAATTCTTGCCTTCCACAAATCAGGAAGGGTTGCATGCTATTTGTGTTTAGGAAAGCGTAGACTGAGGGCATGAGTTGGGTTGTAGCATGGACTTGTACTACAACATGTACCATTTTGTGACCTGGCTTCTAGCTCAGTTCAGCAATGAAACCTGGAGCCGGGGTGATGGCATGGTAAAGGGAAGTGGCCAGGGAGCTTTAGCTGCAGGAAGAGGTTAACCACTAACTTGGCTTTAGTCATGGCTACTCAGGAGTAGAGGGACCGAGACCACTTTGAAGGCACAGACCTGGGCTTCCAAAGGTGCCTCTTGGTGAGATGCAGCAGGCAGTTGCTGGCCCCTGTTTCCTTAACGAACCACAGGGTCCTGTGAGTGGCTTCCCTGGCGACACCCTCAAACTGGGCTTAGTGGCGGCAAAAAACCCAGACAAACTGCAGATCTAGAAGCCCTCAACACACAACTGTTTCTTCATCTAGGAGGGTGGAAGACACAGAGCTGTTCTCCATCTTTTTTATATGTTTTGTCTTAAGAATTAATAAAAAAATAAAAAACAAACAAGGTCTCCAACCAATGATCTCAGCTATTTCTACTTTTGTGTGAATTCACCCCCAGAGAGTCAGAAAAAAAATCTCCTTACTGGTGCTCAGAGTCTTTATTTTTTCTTATTGCTCTGTTCCACCTCCATTTTTAATTGCATTTTTTAGGTTTCCAATCCTTTCGGCCATGTAAAAAAAAAACTTCTATGGGACGTCTGCTGTGCATCAGGTGCTGTGTGCAGTGGGCACAAGGAGGAGGAGGATGGCCGTGGTGTTTGCAGGAGACATGTTTTCCCAGCATCCCTTAGCTCAGGTTCTCTTGGGGCTCTGTGACAAGTCAAAAGGGCTCCAGAGAAGGGACCAGATGATTTCCCCAGGAATGAAAATGGTGTGTAATGGAGAGTTAATTAGGAGGAAATGTGGTCAGCTGGAGAAGCTTTGCAGTTTGGCCTGGGACAGAGTTGGTGTCCCCAGATCAGGCCTTGGTTATTGAGCTTCATTTATGTATGTGAGCTGTTCTCCATTTCATGCTCTTAGGACCCAGGTGGGATCTGTGTGTGCCCCATAGGACACTCCACTCATGGCACTTATGGCCTGCCTGGTTTCTTCTGTTCTATGCACTCTATAGAGTCATGCTGTATGGGCTGCACCATCCCTTCCCAGCTGCTCTTTTTTGCTAAACCCCAAGGAATAAAAAGCCAGAGACTCAAGGCTTAACAATCATGTTTCTTTTAACAAACATGTTTCTTTTAAATTCAGTATTTAACATCCTCAGAGGAAAATCGCATCCTTGGTGTCTTTACTGGCAAGCGAGTGACTCAGTTCCATATAATGTAGTATCTCAGATGGTGATGTCTGCTCTACATTTGGAAAATGAATGTGGCTTTTTTTGGATTTAACATTAACAGTGCAGGTCACATTGCAGAACTCACTGCTTTAAAAACCTAAGCACAGATGCTGAACATTTGTGATAATGAATAACAATTATAATAATAATAATTATATTGTTGATAGCAATAATAAATCTAATTTTTCTTCAGTCACCTGTGCAAAAATAAATAAATTCCTGTTCTAGCTCCACTGGAAAGCATAGTCAGGTAATTCTGCCATCAATATTCTTCAATACTACAGATACAGAGATCAATCCGTACTTTGAAATTATTATCCGAAGAAGGGCTCAAATGATGAGGAATTTTTGCTCAAGTTTGTCTTTTTTTGGGGCAGGAAGAGGATGTGCACGTGTATGAGAGCAAAGGTGGTGCAGTAATGCGTGGGGACACTGTGATTCATGTGGCATCTGCCTTGGACCTGTCCACTGGGACTTACTCTACCAGCCCCAATGCTCGAACATCCCCAGATACCCAAAAATCTTAACCAACCTGCCAAGGCAGGGAGACTTGCATGGGCTGAGGGGACAGAAGGGGCCGACTCCATTCCCTGCTTGAGCTGCATAGAGTTTTGTGCAACCTCGAGGATTTCACAATCCCCATTCCTCTCTCCTGCAGCTGTAACACAGGAATAATAATGCTTCCTCTCCTTTCTCTGCTTCCTACTCTGCTTTTGGCACACGGCTAATACAAGAGAGCTTGATCTCAGTTGGAATCTATCACTGCTACTGACATGTTAATAATACCAGAAGAAACGTTTCCTCTTTCCTTTGTACTGACAGAGCTCTGCACGGGGTAGCAGCTCCCAACACGTCAGCCCAGAGCGTATTCACTTTCAACCCCAAATCTAAGGCGTTTTCCGGAGACAAGACAGAGAGGATACAAGATTTAGGCTGACTTTTAGGATTTTAAACAGAGAGAAGTAGTCATAACATGCTTCAGTTTGATGGGCCTCCAGTTATTGCATAAAAAATTCTGAATTATCCTCAGCCTCCTGGCTGCTTACACAGCGTTAAACCTTGTGTGGTTGAGTCAGGGTTTCAATGATTTTCTCTCTAGAAGCTCCTCTGGTAGATATTGGGTCCTGCAGAGGACAGGCAGAGTCAGAGCATGTTGCCTCAGCAACATGGATGTGGTTGAGGAGATTTTGTGTCTTGAAGGAAAACCCCAAAATTAATGCCAGTTTCTATAAGGACTGTGTGGGGTCAGGCACCCGGAGCCACCTGGGGGGAGCTGCCTCTGGGACACAGGATCCTGCTTTCTCTGACTCTTCTTGGGAGTCACAGAGTGGTGGGTTGGTTTCCCGCAAAAGAAGCCTGAGAAAATCTGAGGATAAAATAAGGGTGCGGGAAGATTCTTGTAAAGATGACTTGTGATTAATGTTTTTGGCCTGAGCTTGAAAATCTCCTTCTTTATTGCTTGCAGTCATACAAAAACATCTCCCTAGCTGTTCCAGCTCTTACATAATTGATAATTTATAAATCTCTAATGATTTAACAGTTCTCAGAAAGTTGTCCAATCACAATAAATATGTTTATGCAAGCAGATCAAAAAGTCAGGTCAATCACATTAATCTGTTTGACCAGTGCTGATAACTGTATCATCTCCTTTTTAACAGAAGTGAAGTTAAACCTCTGTAAATAGCTTTAAAATACACAAGTGCTATTTCAGCAGAGGCTGAAGCCAGAGACTCAAAATGGAGTTTGGCTTTGATAGCTATTGCCAGTCTCAAATGTGGATACCAAAGAGAGGCAACAAACTCATGCTCTGTCTGTGCTTTACTGCTTGTGTACAGAATAGATGGGTTCTGCAGGGTGCAAAACATGAGGCATAGCAGCATAACTCATGTACACACTGTTACTGTTTATTATTGGTGAGGCTGAGGCACGCAAGCCAGCAAAGGAAATAGCTGGCACATCTTCATTAATTCCTTCTGGTTCTAAAGTAAGTAGTTTTCAGGAAATAATTCCCCAAGACCTTGGCTACACACACAGTGTATTTATTCGGAGTTGGCAGGGGCACCAGAAAACATATAGTTCATACAGCCTTCGTTTCTTTGGATCCTGAAGGTGTTTATCAAAAATGATTTTTAGACAGATTAAAGCCACACACATGCACAGAATCAGGTCTGTGACAGTCGTTGGTGCTTTCAAGCACTTTAGGTTTAATCATAACCCCCGTTCACTCTATGAATAAACTTCAAAAATTCCCCGATGGAGTTAAGGGTTATTTTGAGAATGAGGAGCCAGCCACCTTAGCTTGGCAAGTGAATATTGGCTTCACAGGTTTTTCCTCCAAGTTACTTGAATATAACTATTATATTTTCTTCTGGATTGTGACTATTTGACTTGTGACCTCAGGGATACTTTACTTGTAGCTTTGAGATCTTGTCATGACTAAATCCAGAAATTTAGATATATATTCAGACTTTTTTATCTGAAAAATAGACTTAAAATCTTGAATATCAGTCTCTCTCTCATGAGATGTCCTGATTTCATGCATTACAGCAGGGCCAGAAATAACATAAGAACAGCTTTTCTCACAGTATTTCAGTAGTTCTTTTCTGGCCATTGCCAAAAGCAGGATGTGAAGACATGCACGAACATTAAAGCAAACTCTTATTAGAATACTTCAAGTTCCTTTTGCATTGTGGTAAAAATTTGTGTCAATTTTCATTCTATTCAGACTGCTTCAACCCTTCCAGTACTTCAAAAATCCGTCAGTGTTTTTTCTTAATAAATCATTCTGCTAGCTTAAATGTGATTTGTGGGTTTTCATCTTTATTTTCTTTTTCTTTTTAAACACAGGCCAAGAATATGACAAAGCGCTCAGACCCAAATTGCACATTTGATTGTACGCATAAATGTTGACTATCCCACTGGCTATCCCATCGGCTATGCAAGCATTCCTCACTGGTGTAATATTAAGCCTCCAGTGTTTGCTGGACTGGGACAGAAGGTGCCCTCAGATGCCCGGGCAACTCCATCAGTGTGGATGTGCGACTGCCATCAGTGGGGACGTGCTCCAGGGATAAGGACAGAATCAGTTTCAGGTTTGCATCATTAAATTGTTTGCTTCAAAGCTGTCAACAAACTCAGGTGCCGGTCACATCACCTTCTTTACACAAAGTAGTGAAACCATATAAAGTTACCTGCTTCAGCTGCCAGGGTAAACACTGGGAATAAGTACAAGCACAAAGCAGGGTCATAGCCTGCTCCCGTGGGCTCCTCCAGAGCAGGATGTGCACTGGGCTGACAGACCTGGCAGGGACGGGGCAGATCTTGGTGTTGTGCCCATCCTGGCAATGCCTGTACAGCGCTTGCTCCTGCCCCTTTTCAGAGCAGTAGGATAAACATGTGCTCTGCCTAGGCAGCAGTTTGGCCTCTCCTGGATCAGGGCTCTCCACCCACACTGGAGCTGTGGTAGCATCAGGTGGGTTACAGACCTCTCTGCAAAGCAAGGCTTTCCAGATATCTGAATGTGTGTGCTTTCCAGGGAGCAGAGGAGGTCAGCTAAGCCTTTTTGGACTTTATCTTCTCCATCAGGTATATTCCAGCCTGTTTTAATAGAACTGGGTATCCCTAACTTGCCTGTGTTTTCTCTTCACTAGTTCAGTAAGAAATGCATGAATGTGGTGAGCAGCTTGTCCATGCAGCACCTGCAGGGATACCTTGCTGCCACTGGCAGGCTTGTCCTGATGAGGAACTGGGCACCTTGCCCATGAACTAGTCTGCAAGTGAAGGGAAAATGAACAGAATTCTGGACTGCCCAGGGCAGCAGTGAAGGCCCAGATCTCCTCAACTGATCTATTCACTAGCTGCAGGCTTCAGATCCCTACATAGCAGCAGGTGACTGGCTCAAACACTTGAAAAAGTTCCTTTCCTTAGGAAAGATGTCACCTCTTCAGGTCCTGGCTGGAGAGAATCAAGTCACAGTTACACACAGAGAGGAGACCTTTACTTCTTTTCTGATACTCTTGCTAAGGACAGCTGAAATATCAGTGTCTTATTCCAGATGGGTGAATCAGAGCATGAAAATACCTGCCTGGCAAGCCAAGAACTGTCAGACCATTTACAGGATGTAGTTCAGGGTTTGCAGATCCAGCCCTGGGATTATGAATCAAATCAAGAGGGCACTTCAGGAGCAGTCAGACAATTTCCTACAAAAAATTTTCTACAGAAAATAACAGGATTAAAACCACCTGGCTATACTTATTTGAATTAAAAGTTGATCTCCTTCAGTGGCCTATAATATCTGTCTCCAGTGGTTGGGATACAGATATCTGGGGAGAAACAGATGGCCTTCCGCAGCGCACGAGTGGCACACTGTTGGTCTAATTGAAGAAGCCTTTGAGGAGGACACCCACGGGGCCTCTGTAGTTCAGAGAACTCAACTCTGAGATCTTTTTCACTGTTGTCACAGTCACTGTCCTGTAAAAGGCTGTGACTGAGATGCCTGGGCCCACTTGAAGTGCTCTCTCCAAAAAAAAAGGCACTTTGATTTGTGCCTGTGTTTATGTGGGAGATTCTCCATGGATTGAGCCATAAAGTTCCAGTTAAGGTAATTCTGTCTGGCAGCAGCACTAGATAGTTTGTAATGAACATTTACAAACCGTCCAAGAATATGATTTCTTACACAAAAGATCCAGCTTTTTAAGGCTTTTACCCATGGAGCTGCTTCAAGCAGTCCTCATACCTCAGTCCTCCCTTAGATGGACTCTGCAGCTCTGGACCAGGCATCTGATAATACAGAAATGCTTGAAATGCCTGGAAAGGACACAGTCGTGTCAATCGTCTCCGATGAAGGTAGCAGTCACAAACACGTGGGTTTGCCAAAAGTCCCTGGCTAGTTCCAAGACGCTTTCATTTGTTTGTACTGCTAATCTACCAGAGACTGAGACTGCTCAGAGAGATACCAAGCCTTTTGCGAGCTTTCTTTCACCCTGCTTCTGTTGGGATCTGCCGGACAGCAGCCATCTGAGAAGGTTTTGGAAGACTGTACAGTTATCAGAGCGAGACAGAAGGAAATAGTCTGAGCTGCAGGCAGGACAGGCTGTGCACATATTCATTCTTCAAGTCCTCTTGTTTTCCCCGTGTCTCAGCTGCTTGTCAGGGCTGTCAAACTCAAGGTCTCAGTGCAGCGGGATCTGGACAGGCTGGAGAAATGCCCTCCTGAGATGCATGCCCATAAAATTCAGTTAATGTTGTAGCACATGGGGTATTTGGTTAACAAATCATGATGGGATCTCCACTCCAGGAAAAATTTCTTTAAGGCTTCTTGAAGCTCTCTTCTCATAGCAGAGCACTGTGTACTTGTGAGCATTCATGGAAACAGGAGCAGCATGAGGGTAGTATAGGGTGTACAGGGCACATGGCCCTTTTCCAAATAAACGTAGCACTATTTCATGCCCCTTGCTGGCCACAATGATTTCATAAAAAAGGGGCTGGCTTTGGATCCTGGCAGCCTGGGTTGCCATTCCACTGTGCAGGATCAAAAAATCTTTGTTTATCAAGCTAAGAAGCTAAATCGTCTTTTTTTGCTTCTTACTAAAGTCCTTCCTTAATAAAACCTTTCTTTTCACCTTGTTTCCTTCCACACAGAGACATGACTGACTAGCACTTCCTCTTGCAGTTGAAGATGCTCCCCTGGAGCCTGTAGCAAAGAGCAAGGTGAAAAGTAAAGACTGTGAGTGCAGTCGTGCCGCCCTGGTGCTCCCAGGGAATTTAGATATTGGGTACTTGCACATCAGTGGGAATCACTGAAAGTGACCTCTCCATCCCTGCCCTTAAATCACTCTTGGGCAGGAGTGATATCCTGCAATCCGTATTTGCAATTTTTGTGCTGTTATGTATTGCCTAGAGCTGCCCAGAGACAGTGCTCCTCGTCACAGCAGACTGGGTTTTCAGCACATCCTCAGCTGTTGGGAGGTCTCCAGGGGAAGTCTGCAGCCCCCTTCAGTTCTGCCACTGTTTTGCCATAGTTTCGTTTGCAGTTGTTCAAGATGTATTTGCCCAAATCACACTTGCTACTAGCCAAGGTAGAACGCTACCTGTCTCAGCAAAGTGAAATTTCACCTATTTTTGCACATACTTTACTGACTGAACCCTTGAAGGGGTACCTGCAGGTGGCAGCCACATTTTGTAACTGAATTCCCTTCCCATTCTTACTGCTTTGTAAAACTGCTACTAGTTGATTATAGAAGAAAAATCGTGTTACTTTTTTGGCCTGTTTAATTTAGAAATGTAAATCTCATGAACTTCTGACAATTGCTAACTTTCTCATTGGATTAAATCCTTAGACAGTTTTATTGATTCATTCTGTGGGGTTTTCCAAGGTTTTCTTTGGCTGGATCAGCCTTTCTAAACTGCCACTTAGATTTGCTATGAAAATATATGCCTCTGCACCCAGTGCACACCCTGCCAGATGCACAATGGAAGCCCTGAGCCCATGCTGCTTATCAACCGCCTGCCCAATGCTGCAGGGTGCTGGTGCTAACATCTCCACTGGGGCCAGTGGTACTGGGAAACCCTGCAGAGAGGCTCTGTGTTTGATCTCAGGACTTACGCACCTACTCGAGGCTGCAAAAATATACTGCACACCCCTAAAGATGTTTTTGGAGTTCAGCATTTTGGACAGTACTTTCTGAGGTCCCAGTATCACAACTTGTGTTTTGTCCTAGTTGTCATTGTTGTCCATGACATGGAATAGCCACAAGCATCCTTTCTCATGTTTGCTGTCTCTGAGACTCTCTGAGACTTCCAGAGTTTCTGAGGCTGCTGTGGGGCACTTGAGTCTGCATTTCCCATCTCCCAGAGCAAGGATATACATGGTAGAGTACAGAGCGTTTTCCTCTTAAAATGCTTTTCAGCTCTTTGGGTGTAGATGTGGCAGTCATGTAGGGGAGGAGACAAATTCAGTTCTAGCAAAAGTTATAGTGGTTTCTGTTACACATTCCTAAAAAGTTCAGAACAGATTAAGTGGTAATTAGATATCAGTAATTGCCAGTGGAACTAAAATCATAACATAGATCTTAGTAACCGTTGATTTAGAAATGTCCACAATAATGAGTCTACACCCATACTTGTAAAGCCCTGAGACTGATGAAAAGAGCATGTCCACACAGTGTAAGCATCTTAAAGATATGCAAAAATCTGAAAAGCAATGTCAGGAGATGGGAAAGAGTTCTGTTTTGGTTTGTCACTCTTTTTTTAATGCTAAGTTCAGAAATAATTAGGCCTCAGTTTCTTCAGACAAATCACTCCTCTTTGTTTTGTACCTCTTCACGCCACATCAGATCCAGTGCTTGGCAGTCACCTATATTCCTTAGTTGCTGTGCTGAAAAACATTCACCTAGTCATTACATTCTGGGAAGCATACCAAGGCTGGCCCACAGATGTCCGCTTTTCCAAATATTTTTCCTTTTACATGACACCCCACCACAGACAGTTGTGGAACAGCCTGGAAGGAAGCATCAATCTGACCATAACTTCTGTTTCTGAACAAACATATTTTGCCCCTCATCTTCAAGTGTGTATGGAATATATCGCTCTAACAGTTGCTCCAGCTCCACTTTGAATATTTTCCTGCCTAACCTCACTCAGGGGTAAAGACTAGGTAGCCTGCTTTTCGGATGGTGCAATTAAAAAAAAGAAGTCAACCATAAGTGAGTTCAGTGAAGGTCTGAAGAGCAAGGCTGGCAGCCATGGGGACAGGGATTTTCCCTATACTGGGCAAACATAGCACAGAAAAACGTCAGTCTTAGAGCCTCTGATTGTTGCACTCGTGCCTGAGTGCAATTATCATGGACAGAGAGACTTTGGTTATGAGAGTGAAGCAACTCTCTCTTCCCTCAAAGCATTAGGAGCTGGTTTTTGGGCTGATCATCCCCTGGAATTACGGGCAAAGAAGACCCACTGGTTTAATACATGATGTTGTCCTTCAGTGGGTCTCAGCTTGGCCCTAATCAACCCCAGTCCCATAACCAAGGTTTACATAACCGCTGACCATCTACCACCAGCCTCCTTCTCCTCTTTCTTTTTGACTTTCTGAGTGTCTCTTTGTCCCAATATGTGTTCCCCCACCCTTCCGTCATTGGAAGGTTTAATGCTGAGTGAAAAACCACTAACAGCCTTTGAACATGTTCTGCCAAGTCTCCTTACAGCACAATACTGGCAGGAGGAAAACATTGGAGCCAGGCAAATATGCAAGCTTCATCACATTAAAGGAAGCAGAGCAGTACACTTATTGCATCATTCTATGGCTTCCCAGACGTTGTTGTTATGTTTTCGTTAGAGCAACAGAACTGCATTTGGTGCTTTCAGCTGAGGAGCCAAGGAGGCCCCAAAAGGCTGTCAACTGGGGAAGAGAATGCGGCAACTGGAAAGATGAGTGGTTTACTGCACTAATTTTATAGCGCAGCCTTTACCAGTTAGTGGTAGAGGGAACCAGCAACATGATCTGTGTTCACTTTTTCATAAAAAAGGACACGTAGCCAAATACTTGTAACTATATGCTTGTTCAAGACAAGTTATTTGGAAGTTTAACTACTACTGAATCAACCAACATTTTTCAACACTAAATCATTTCAACTCTATATCATATGGTTTTAATTTTATCAGAATCTGTATTTTTTTAATCACCATTTTTATTAAAGCTTTTCTTTTTTTCATCAGAAGCAAGACACAAATCCCTAGCTATTTAATCTGGGTATTAGAAGGTACGGCTCAAGGCTTGGCCATTGAAGTATTAACTCTGCTGCCAGAGGTACCCACTGGACCACAGGTGCTTGAGGTTGCTCTCTTGCATTTCCTTGGAAAAGTAGGGTGTGACACTGCATGGCTGGATAAAAACTTACTACCACCACCAATTGCAAAGAACAATTTTGACCCCCAAATCTTCTTGGCAGTTTCTCACCTGATGGAGCTTTAAAAGCATTCAGGATCCTGGTACAATGGGGAGTTGACTGAAAACTGTTGGTTATGACCTTTTTCTTCCTGGTTCAACATTAGCAAAATGTCATTCTTCTGGTTCTTCTCCAACACACGCTTAAAGTAACAACAAGCAAAGTTTTTGACAGGCCAACTACTATCTTGTCACCCTGTCAGGATTCCCAAATGATGGAAGAAAACATATGAAATTAGTGAATGTGGCTTTGTGTCACTGCAGAACTACAAAAGTGGCAGATTAGGCCACATCATATTATATGGCAGCCAAAGTCAATGCTTCCTTACAGGAGTTGATGAGCCTTTCAGAAAGAAAACATTTATGTTCAAAGTAGAATTGATTGCAGTTGTAAAAGATCAAGCAACCAAAGGGTACTGTGCTCCATGTAGACCAGGATAAAAACATACGACTTGCCAACGACAACAAGCAGAAAGAGAAAGGAGCTTGCCAACTGAAAGGTGTCTGGCAGATAACACAGAAACAAGTCAAGAGGATAAACACAAGCCATGGTGATGTTGTCCATGGAAATACTTCCCAGCATGTTGTATTACTGAACTGGCAACTAGGCAAAGCACACCTTACAATGAAAATTGCACCCAAGGAAAAGGTTCGTGAAAATGGGTGGCTTTGGGCTGGCTTCAATAGCCAAAGCAGCAAGATATTAAACATTGAGAAACATCGCTCTTTAAGCAGGGGAGGGAGCATGAATTGGTAAAATTAATTCCTTCAGAAATGGTACAGTGTAACTTGCCACTGCAATGGCTATGACTGCAAACCTGCTGGTCCTGGCCTGTGTCAAGTCGCCAAACAGTCCATGATTAGGCTGTCTGAACCGAGGAGTGGCCAAGATGCAGCACTGCTTCCTTCTGTTGTTCTGGATCCTGAGCAGTGTGTGGCAAAGCTTAAGTGGCTAAAGAAGAGACAAACCACACTTTGCAGTTAGGGAGCCGTCAGCTTCTGACACTGGATAAGCTCTGCAAACAACCTGCATGGAAACTTGAATTCCACTGCTGAAGAAACACGTTATGTTTCCATCGCAGTCATCCTGCTGTCATGTGTAAAACAAAGATTATTTTGGTGGAAATGTGCAAGGAACAACCATTTAATTTATTATGAGATGAAATTCTTAAACCAACATATTATCTGTTTCAGCCTTCTGGGTTGATTCACATCTGATCCCCAGCATCAGCAGCTCACTCAACTCATTTTAGGAGACCTGGAATGAAAGAGGTACCATGCTTTCACACAAAGTGATCAGTTAGCCTAAAGTAAATTAGTGAGTCAAATCTCAAGACAGCCTTATGAGTCTCAAGCTCATTTACTTGCCAAAGGGAAGTTTTGAGGACGGAGCAGAATAACAAAGTCCCTAATATATCTCAGACTCGTTGCACCCAGGCCGTGAAGTTTATATTTCTCTAACAACTTGGAGACAATATCGTGTGTCAGAGCACATGCACTTGTCATTAGCATGAACACTAAGAGGAAATGAACATAAATCCCAGATTCAAAAGTGTAGTTTGAACATCCTGGGACAATTAAATTATTGATAATGGTTATCTGTCACCAAGCAATAAATCATAAAGTCACAAAGTGGTAGAAAAGCTATCTAGCTGCTGACAGATGTGTAGACTGAAAGATGTGGTAGGCCTTTAAGGTTCCAGAAATAATTACATAAAGGTGAAAGATTTCTTCTCTTGCTTTTTTTTCTCATCAACTCTACTATTTCCACACTTGAAAGTGCACTTTCTCATGACAACTTCTCTTATTTGGACTCTTGTGTTTTCTGACATTTTAATGTAATTGAGGAGCAGCTGCTGAAGAGCAGGCTTGGCTTTCTGGCTGCTAGTTGGAGCACAGTGATCTGTGCAGAGCTGCGAGCTGGTTCCTGAAACTGTGAAAATTGATGGATGCTCTCTGCTGACAGTAACATCCATGTAAATAAACTGGACAAAAGCCCATATTACAACACTGTGAAAATAGAGGAATTGCACAGAGAAAACAAGGAGGGAGCAGACTGAGCAGACAGTGGCAAATCAACAGGACAGAGACTGACTCCCTCTTTTAAACCACTACAGTTTTTCAACTAAAATAATTGGTACATCACAATGCTCTGCACTGAAGATAATATGGAGTTCCCATACTCAGTATGACTGTATTTCCTAACAGGCTACAGGTTTATATGGACAAGTAGCAGCTGGTGGACGGAGCAAAGAGTGAAGGCATTTCCCTTCCGGGCACAGGAGCCTGGAGTGGGAACTGGCTGGTGCCTGGTTGTACACAGTGGGAATTCTGGGCCTGGGTGGTGATGGTTGCTTGGGTTGGTGACAGGGCTTGAATAGGCTGGTGGGCACTGCCAGGAGGGAAGGAGGGACCCAGCTTTGTGAGGATCCCTTTTCAGAGAGCTGCAGTGCTGTGAAACTCAGTGCAGTTCTGTGGATAAAGTGGAAGCTTTTCAAATGTACACGTTGTACTGCACCACTCAGAGAGGCCAGGGATCACATTCATTTATTCATTTTCCAGCAACTAAATATCTTTATATTAATTACACGGAATCCACAAGTTTTGGCAAAAAGAGATATATTTTTTTAATACTGGTCCTTCGTCTGTGTGGCGATCTGTATTGATTTCAACAATTCTTCTTGTACAGAATTTAAAAACTCCAGGCATGGTAAAGGAAAACAAAACAGCACAAGTAAGTCAGCTTAAGTCTGGGATTAACTGTTTGAGGTCTTAAAATAAAGGTTTCAGATGAACTACTCAGAGTCATAAGGGCTACCAGTGTGAGTGAGAGTTGGCCATTTCATTGTCAGGAACATGACATTTATTGCCCTGATGTCAGTATCATAAAATTAAAATTACTTTAGAATTCCACTTGAAATCCACACTAAACAGTCAACTGTGCCTTGAGAAGTCATGTTAAGGACAGCAGTTATTTTCAGGGAGGTTTTTTCCCCTCAACAGTTAGAAAAATAAGCCACCATTTTATGTGTTATTCATAAGTGAGACTGTGATAAACTATTTGTATCTAAATTCTCTCACCGAAAAGATAAAAATAAAATCAAGCCTCTCCTCTTCCAAATGAATTTGGCAATTAGCATTTATTTTAGAAGTGTTTTTCAGTATAGTGATGAAGTGTATGATACTACTCAGATGTGACATCAGTATAATAATATAAATAATAAGCATTTGCTTAGTCACTAGTTGCTGATGGAACTTGCAATAATTATGTCAGTGTTTGCACTGATCAAAAAATACTACTTGGATTAATATTTTGATCTCCACACTATTAGCACCTGTCAATAGTTGGTTTCCTTTAAAATAGTCTCTACAACTTCTCCAAGTGCCCAATGCAATTCACCTTTTTCAGAATTCCATGAGTTCAAATGAGCCTTCATGTCTGCTTCAGAGAAAACAAAAGAAAAAGGTGGATTTGCAGTATATCTTCCTTAGAAGCTTCTGTCCAAAGGAAAAATAGTTGCTTTGAGAAGTCATGCTAGTTAGAGGAAAAATAATGAAATTACAAAATGCTTCTAAAACAACAAAATTGTTAATTATTAAGGGAAGTAAAAAAAAATAATTCAGAAGTGAGTCCTTGACAAACTCAAATTATTTAAACATTTTTTTTTTTAGTTTTGTCTGCAGTCTGTGCTTGTAATTAAGACATTACTGCTGTCAAAGAAATGTCTTAGTATTATTTGTTGAGCATGGTGTGTACAGTGGATCTGTAATTTATAATATAAACAATAATTTCTGTGGTTTTTTGAAAGCAATTCTAATTCTGAACATAATTTTATGCAGAAAAATAAAGTAACTACATCAATACAATGTTATCTTCAGTTTAAAACTTAAAATCCACAGAAAGATGTGAAAACATAAATTTAATATCCTACTCTTTATTTAGAACTGGTAAATTTTAATCTGAGCTAAACACGCAATTCGTGCACATTACACCAACTACTTAGAAAACTAAGCACCATTTTGTTTGATGTTGGTAGAAACAGGAAATCTGGAGAGATGTCTATTGCTACAGCTGTTTGCAGTCCTTATATAATACCAGATGTGAGATAGATATATCTGCATTTTGTGCTCTCCTGTGACTCACAGGTGACCGTGCAAAAACACAGTAAGGGGATGACAGGATAAGTTTATAATGCAGGGAATTGTTCAAGACATTCATAAATCGCTGCACAACCAGTGAAGGAAAATTTATTGTAATGCCACAGATAAACAAAAACATTTATATCTACAGTGAATTAAAGTACAAGCAAATTAATTGCAGAAAATGTCTTTGACATATCTTAACTGATAGTCTTTCAAAAGATGTAATGCTAAAAGACACACAAAATCAGGTATGAGTGTTTTAACAAATCTAGGTGTGCCAAACCAATAATGTAAAAACAAACTTAAGTTTCCACATATTTGTTTTTTTTTAAATTATCCTCATATAAAAGAGGCCTGCTATGAAATACAGATGCTAGAAAAAGAAATCATGTATTTAAATGTAGCTGTATTGCTGAACAAGTGTGCTGGTAAAAGCTGCTAAAGCATCAGCCATACTTTGCTTTTTCTGTTGCTAGAGCCAATCTGCGAATATTTGCTATGCAACCAGCTGCTGCCTCCTGAAGAGCATCATCTGTAGAGCCTACCATAGCCAGTAGGAGCTAGCAAAAACACAAGAGAAAAAGTATACGAAAGAAAAGTAAGTGTGCTGTTATTTCAATAATGTTCAAACAATATCTGGAACAACTGCATGAATTTACTCCCACACATAATAAATAAAATACTAACAATCATATTAACAACTATACTACTGCACGTATACTTTTGTAGGCATATATGTATTAACATTCATATACAATTGCAATGCATTACATTGTATCATATTTGTGCCTGTGAATTGATATTTTCATGTCTGATTTTCTGGCTATTGTACCATGTCTGTCTGTCTGCTTGTGACTTCATTTTTTAAAGTTTAAGTAGAAATTGCACATGTTTTATTTGAATCACAGTTTGTCCCCCAAGGTATATCAGTATAATTGTACATGATCAAAATTTTTAATAAACAAGGCTATGTTTTCTTGTTTTTTTTGGTCTAGATCACAAAACTGGATCCATGTGAACAGTGAACAGACCCTTGTGTCCCATTGACTGCAGTATATTTCTTTACTGTTACAGCAAACCACTCATGTTAAACAGCTTGAGGGATATGGATCTGGGCATATCAGTCTTAAACATTTGCAAGTAAAAGTGAAAAACCAAAGCTCAAGAAAGGCACCAAACTTTTGGAGTTGATGCAGTTTTTCAGTCATGTGGAGTAAATCCTCTGCTCTGGAAGTCATTCAGATTTTTCAGTGGAAATTCCCTGGGAGTAAGGTACTGTTCAACATGAGTATGACAAAAGACAGGCCTTGATGATAAAACATTTTTACAAATCAGAAAAACATTAACGATGGGTTTGGATCTCACTGCAGTGTTTTGCGACTCAGTGATGCAACTGCAAATGCAATATAGTTGCAAAAGAGAAGACCCTTGCTTAGCTTAAATCATCTCCATGCAACCCCCAGACTTCTGAAAATTTGCCAGGTTTAACGGGTGTTCAGGTATTTTGAAGCTCAGACAGCTCTAATTAAAACCTATATTTTCAGTCTGCAATACTTAGGAATCTGTATTCACCCAAACAAAATGTTGAGTCAAACCACAGAGAAATCTGTTATCACTCAACTCTGGTGCATATTTTTCATACAGCTAAAATATTACACAAAATTATGAACTGCTAAATATAAAAGCATAAATTGAATGCAGACACCAAATTCATATGCTACCTTTTTCTAACCTTCCAGGAGTCGTGAGGCATGGGCCACAGCTGCACACATATGGCATTTGCTTAGACAGATCAAAGCATTTTGTACTTGAGGAAGTATTTGTGTTAGCCAAATGTACAAAACAAGCATCTTGCCAGTCACCTTTTACCCTTTGACCCCTACATGCAACTTGTAAGAATGCTTGCAATAGGCCTGAATTATGTCAGAAAGAGTATTATGTCAACTAAGCATCAATGGTAATTTTTTCTAGCAATTCTTCTCCTTGTAATTTTCATTACTGTAATCAGATATCTAGGTCTATGTAGCTAGGGAGTAGAGGAACACTCTTGAAATGATGTGTGAGAAGAAACAATATGAGAAAGTTTTATGTCACTGTACTTTATCTGTACGTAAAACCTGGGCCAGGGTTGACAACCAGAGAAGTCAGCAGAAGGTTCACCACTGTCTTCAAGTGGACCCAAGACTAAGGAGCTCTACAAAGCACAAAGATCAGTGTGCAAGTCTTATCAAATGCTTAACTTCCATTTTGTTCTTCAGAAATATTGCTGAAGATTTTTCTTCCTTGCTTTTTGCCAGGAGCAGATTTCTCATCAGTTTAAATTGTCAAGTGATTCTTTGGGTGCCTCACAACTTTTCTGTGTAACTTACAGAAGAAAACTGCTATAGAACCTTTCTATCCCTGACTCAGACCCAAAAATATGTATGCACATACTGTTCATATGGTGATTTTAGTCAAGCTCTATGTTTCAAATACAGGGACAAGGAAACTATATGCCCTATGTGATTATTCACTGCACCTTCACAGATCTAATTGAAGGCTTTTTCAGTGTAGTGAGTGTGGAACACAAACTTCCATAATAATTTCAGATGAGACTTATTATCCATTTATAAGAGCAGAAGTTCATGTAAAAATAATGTTTTGGAGATACACTATCTAGTAGGAATATAGGAAAAAGCAAAAATTGATCTTTGCCTTTATTATGACTATATGTTAGGTGGAACTCAATTCAAGGTTAATTATCTCCTATTTTACCCATCACTTTTTTCTAGGCTCAGAAGACTCAGGAGAAAAGGTATTTTTCTGTCACTTTCCATGAAGAGCTCAATATGAAGCAATAACAAAAGCTGTAGGGGACAGTCTGTGCTCTTTGTTGCACATGCATTTTGGAAAATAAGGGTTAGGCATCAAAGAACAGAATGCTACACAACAGTGGTTCAAAGTATCCAAACAGATGCCTAAAGAATCAGTGGTACCAATGCAAGCAACAATTTCTATAAAAGTATCAAATACTGATTTTTTAGCTTCTGAGTTCAGGGGATCAAAGATAAGTTGTGCTCTAATTTGCTGTTCTTCTAAATCACTTGCCAGTGGTAATATCTGTAAGAACTGCCACGTCATACAAAATCCTGTACTACACTGTGTCTCGGAATTTTCACAATACAACTTCAAAGGAATATTCTTGGAAACACTGTCCAATACAGTAGCTGCCTCTAAGGACTGAGGATATACAGCAACATCTGTCAGTTAACCTACTCCTTTTGTGCTAACAAAAAGAGAGCTGAAGAGAAGATTATCAAAAATGCAAAATATTTCAATAGAAGTAGGTAATTCTGTATTTGGGAATCCAACTTTGAAGATTTTATATAAATCCTGCCTTAAATTATATAGAAATTTATTCTTTTTTAATAAACCAAGACATTTATAATTCTTTCACTTCCTGACTGTCACTCATTGACCCTTTCATGGGTTCAGTTCAATTTACAGGCAATTTGGGTCATCCAGTTCAGGTAAGGGAATGTATTCATAGATAGTATACATGAACTGCACCCACATATTAAATATATTGGACAAGTCCAAGAAATTTTTTATTTTTTTTTATTCCAATGCAGTAGTGCAATATAACATGTCATTTTTCTTGATGCAATGCCCTTGAGCTTCATGAACCCTTTACTGTTCACGTATTGTTTTCTGACACATGTAAATGTTAACAGATGTGAGAAGCAGTAAAAAAGCATGTGGTATAAATGCTTCTTTCTGGCACATAAAAGGCACTTTCCATAGACAGAGAGAGCATTTGCAGCACCATGTAGCCTTCATTTTCTGTTGGCAGGTATCTATATTCTAAGGCAAGAGTCCAATATTTTTTGCACGGTTAGCACGTCATACCAGCAAATAAGCACAAATACAAGCTGTTTGGAGAACGTACAGAGCATATGTAGCATTTCTGGATTCCAAAAGCAAGAGCAATGCACAGCCAAATCATTCAAATATTCCAAACAATTAAGATTTTGCTATTACTATCCCAACTTCAAAATAGCACAGAATTGTGATACTATATTAGGACTACACAATCACAGAGTATTTCAGAATGGAGGGGATCTCACGAGGGCTCTAGTCTAATGTCATGACCAAAGCAGAGTCAGATACGAGGTTAGCCCAGGTTGCTCAGAGTTTTATCCTGTCTGATCTTGAAAAACTCCATTCATAGAAATGGCACAACCTCTTTCAGCAACTACTGCAGTGTTTGACTGACCTGTTAGAGAAAAAGTTTTTTGCTGCATTCAGTTACTCTTGTTTTAGTTTATGCTCATTGTTTCTCATCCTCTTGCCATGCTTCATTTAGAAAGCTGAGCTCCATCTCCTTTTGATGACTGACCTCCCTGTAAGGACACTCTTAACCATCCTGGCAGTCCTCTGCTGAACCTATTACGCTTTATCCATGCTTTTCCCACTTTGGAGGCCAAAGCTGGGTGCAGTATTATAGGTGTAACCTATTGAGTACTACAGGGAACAATCACTTCTATCCTGCTATAAACCCAGTGCTGTGACTTCTTTGCTGCCAGGACACATAGCTGGCTAATGTTCTGCTTGCTGTCTGTCAAACTCTCCATACCCTTTTGAGTAAAACTGCCCCTCAGCCAGTCAGTCTCTAGCCTGTATCACTTCAAGGACATGGGCAAGTGGTTTTCAGGACTTTGCATTTGTCCTTGTTGAATTTCCTAATGTTCCTGTTGGCTGATGCCAGCTCTGCTTAGGCCTCCCTGAATGGCAGCCCTTCCCTCGACTATATCAAAACCAACCCCCTGGCTGATTTGCTCCTCTGGCAATTTGGTGTCATTGCAAACTGTAGAGTAAGCAGTCCATTGCCTTCCTCAGGTCACTGACAAACATGTTAAATGGAACAGGTCCCAACAGAGACAGCCTTTTGGCACTGCCCTTCAGGCAGAGTACATCCCATTAACTACTCCCCCTGAGCTGGGTCATCCAACCAATCCATCTGGTTGTTGATAAAGGTAGACTATAATACCCTGTAACAGGAACAGAAGTGTACAAACAGTGTTCAAAACCTTGCTAAAGCCAAAGTAAATGACATTTCCTGCTCTCCTCTCACCTACCAACTTAGACACATAGAGGGCAATTGGGTTTACCTTCGGTAAATCTAAATTGACTGTTCCTAATTATCTTCTTCTTGTGACCAGAAATGGGTTCCAAGAGAATTCGCTCCATAAAGTCTCCAGAGTCCAATGTGAGGTGATCAGTCTGTGGTGCTCCAGACCAGAAGGCAGAATTATTGTTCTAAAGACACACTTTGCAAACTCTAATTGTTGGGTCTTATGCTCTCTGGCACAGCAAAAGCATAACAAAATCAGAAATTTGTTCCTCAAGGCAGTAATAAGAGGTACGGGTATAAGTACAATATTGGTAGCTAATGATGTCACTTTCCAGTGTGTGAAAGCACATCTTCCTTCCACTTATTATCTTTACCATTACCAATTGAAAAAGTGTTATTTCAAAGAAAGTAACTCAAGCATCAACAGTCTTTGTCAAAAGTTCCACTGCCCCAGATGAATAAGACAGTTATAAAAATGGACTACTAATTCTCTTTCCTATGAAGATGTCTTTCTAGAATTTTTCACTTTGATAAAAGAAGAAACCCAAAGGGATTTAAAAGCAGAAAAAGCTTTTAGGTAAGTTTTGTACCAAAACCAACTAAATCTGACAAAATCTCAGATGGCTTCCATGTATTGGTTACAGTAACTTAGAATTACTCACTATCCTTCAGTCACAGTCACTGCAGCTTCCAGACTCAGAGGTGGGAAGCATGAGGATGTAATGTTTTCAGAAAGAATAGAGGTAATTATCTTTGAGTAAGAGGTCAGTCATGTACTGTATCTACAACAAGTTTTCAAAACAGTGGAAAGTGTAGAACAATGCTGTTGGAAAGAGGCTTCCTTGCTCATAAACAGATAAAAAGAGCAGCCCATTCAATAAACAAAATAGATAAAACATCAGCCTATTCAACACTCTGGAGTCCTGTAAACATGAAAGAAAATTATGAATAAAGAATAACTGTAAAATATGTTTAATGCCCTTTATTTGTTCTGGCTTCTTTAGGTTATCTGCCCTGTAAAAGAAATTTTATCAGATTTTTTTCTATCAGAAGGAAATATGGACAAACTCCTTCAACAAGATTCATATCTATACTGGGAAGCTAGTCAGAGTTCATATTGAGCTTAAAATTCCTGGAACTAAAGACATTTGCTTCACTACAACATCTTGTAGATTGACATAGGATTTCCATTAGGTTGTAGAACTTGCTTTTTTTTTTTTTTAATTTAGATTTAGTATCTGACTCATTTTACATGCAACATTTCCTGAAGGATGCTAATTTCTAGCACTGCCATTTTCTAAAATTGCTAATTTCTAGCATTGTCATTTTCAAAAAGGACATTTTTCACATGTTTTTTATAAATCCAACCTAAAGGAAAAAATACTTTAAATAAAAGCATATGGTAAAAGCTTATCCAAGAAAGTATCGGTCTAGGTCCAGCCAGCATTTTCTAACTTTCAACACCATATTGCACACTGGAAAATATTAAGCACCTAGTTTGAGTGTTATGTTACACATATTCTTACGAAAATATGTCTCATAAAATTGAATTATAAATAATAAAACGTACTCCACAATCAAAGCATAATAAAGGTTAAGCTAAGTCACTGTTTCTAAACTAAAATTCAGGCCAATTTCCTGATTTCCCCTTTCAGCTGAACAAAAGGGTAAGGCAACATGTACCATACCCAGACTCATAAAAAGAAGATGCTTGTGTAAGTTCTGGGTTGTTTTCTGTTTTTTTTTTTCTTCTCAGGTGGCACAAAAAGAATAAGAGTCAAACATAAAGTCTCATGCACCAGTGAGACTGGGATACCAGCTATACAAAATCCAGTACCAAGAAATTCTAGTAATAGCAAAAGATGGGCACAGCAGATTCTCACTGTGCTGATTCCCTCATTTATAAAGTCTCTCCTACCTGGGACTAAAGTCAGAGTAACCCCTGGTGCAGCCTAGTTCACTCATTCTGAATGTAAAGAGGTGGGAACTGAAGCTCTCTAGCTGGGGTGGGGAAAATCTTAGGAAGATTACACCTGGCTTCTTTTCACTTCTTGTCTTATTTCTGTCTTTTCTCTCTCCTATGAAACACATCTCCATCCTGGTAGCCATGGAAAATGGCCAACAACCTTTGGAGTAACTCAAGAATGGCTGGGGGGTTGAGGAGGTCCAAAGGACGCAGCTTGGGCTAAGGTACACCTGAATGTGACACTGGCCAGCAGGCTGGACGGGAACTATCTCTTCTTTCTCACCTTACCCTTCCTCCCTCAGAAAGCCAGGGACAGAGTATAGATGCTGGAAAACCTGTGCACTTTCTGCAGAGAGGTTCAGGACTTTAAGTTGGGATGAGAACAAACTTACCTGCAATTTGTTGTGCACTTAAACCATCTCACCTACCTCAGGACTTAGGACAGGTGACTTGGCAAGTTATTTTGCCTATGTGATTGCCTGTGACAAAATCTGTTGCAAAGATGATCCCCACAAAATGATGGGAAACATGGGAAAAAGAAGAGTAGGGCTTGATAGTTTCACTGAAGTATTCTGAACATATGATTACTGGTACCTTACCATGAGATGTTTACTATTTCTTTAGAATACACAGCTCAGTGAGCTTCAACTGATTTTACACCATGGTAGACTTGAAATTTAAAATCCTTCTGTGTACAGCTTCTTTTTTCATTTTTCCTACCTGCTGTCTGTCCCTTTTTGTCTATTTTGTTCGGTCACCTCCTGTATTACAATGAAACTGAAAGGTATTTGGGACAAGGACCATTTTTCTCCAACCCATCTGAATGGGAACAGCACTCTTGAAAAGAAATCCTCTTGAGCAGACAATAATAGCATCCAAAATTAGAACACAGCTCTCAAATTCTCCAAGAAGGTTAAATGTTGCATTGCATTACTTTGGAGAAATACATACAGCCTGAATGCCTAAAGGGAATTAGAATACAGTACACATCCATACTTACAATTGTTTATATAGCTACAAAATATGAATAAACCCTACAGCTCTCTCTCCACCTCATCTATTTTATTGTCTATTTCTTCTATAGTTATTTAGAGAAGGATGCCTTCCTTCTGTACAAAGACATAATAAATGGGTAGAGAACTGTGAATATCAGTGACGAGGAGAAACTGACCACAAGGCTAAATGGTGAAATGTAAAACAGTTCAAAAAGTAAGTTTGCAGATGACTTTAAAATACACTACGTTTGAAGGCTTTCCCGTCTCAGGTTGCAACTTACAGGACTTCAGAGGAATATTTATAACAACTTCAGATGGAAATTTAACTAAGTATAAACATATCATGTCAAGGTAAAGTAGCTAAATAAAACTAATTAAAATTATTTCTTATTCTTGTTTGAAGATATGTAACCAACTGGAGTCCTTAAAGGCAGACAGCTTGAATCTCCATTCAGCTGTAAGATGTTTGGTGCAGTATTAAGCAAGAATTCAATCATCATGAACATTCCAATGTACAAAAAGTCTTATGGGATATGACATTCATCCCACAAAAAAACAATAGGCAGATCTGATAATCCAGAAGTGATGAAGCCCAGGGTCTCACAGCACATTTTTATCTGAACCACTTTCTCTATTTTGTTTTTATTTCATTGCAGTTTTCAAAAGAAGATTAACATATAAAAGGCTTTTGGTGGGATAGAGAGAATAAAGAACTTTTTTTAATCTCAGTAAAGTGACATTTCAAAAAGGTTTTTCAATTCACTGGAAATTAATTTTATTAAGATTAAAACATGAACCTGTTTACTTACTACATGTAATGGGCATTCAAAACAATAAATTTATGTCATGGATGTTCCTTTCCTTTTGTAATTTACTTTGGCTCAGCAACACGTCAGGGACTATCCTTCCTTTATATCACTGCCAGCCCAATCAATCTTTCTTCTTTGTATTTCCTGCTCCTGATCCATACTTACCCACTTTTTCACACTTTGCTTTCCTTTCCATTTTACAGAAGCATGACTTTTACCTTGGATTTCCTTCTTGAATATTACTGAGAAGGTAGTATAGGAAATTGAGAAAGAATTGCTAATTCAGATTTGGTTTTTAAATTTGTTAACATTACTATGAAAATGAATATGAATGTTTTGTCTGTCTATCCCTAGCAATTATAGGAAGATAATATGAAAGTTAATCAGGGGCAATTGCAAATTAACTATCAGTAGCAAGTCAGAGGTTAAAAATGAGGTTTAAGCTACACATTAACTCTGAAACACTGAAGGGTTCTGCCTTACTTCTCAGCAATACCCTGATAACATGCTGTGGGGTTTTTTCCCCCTCTGATTTGTCTGACATTCTTGAAATGCACACTAATTAGTCTGTCTTTGACTGCAGTAAAGAGAAATCAGACTTATGTTTTGCAATGTTTATCTCAAGTGTATCTTACCCTGTGGACAGGGTACAAAATCTGACCATACTAGTATTTTAAAAGTACTTTAGATCCAGTGGTATGCATGAACTGACTTCAAACTCCCTTCCTTATTCAATTCCAAGTACTGATTTTGATCTCTAAGGTTAATACAGCTTTAGGTCCAATGCTCTAAGTGTCTGTCTCTCTTCCTATGTATGATCATGATAATCAAAACCAGTGAGGTGCTTTTGCTTGTAAACCTTACATATCAAAGTCGAGGGATAAAAGCAGGATGTAGATCCATACAATAGAATTTATTTCAAATAAGGAGTCAGTATTTCAAAGCTGTTTTTCGTGATACATAAGAAGATTGTTCTATAATCTTATGTTTTAATATGTGTGGGTGGTAACAGAGCATACATTTACATAAACTGGTAGATGAGTGGTACTATTGAACTTAGTCTTGTTTTAGAAGTAAATGTACTAGAAAATGCTCAATTAGAACACAGCATAAATAAATGTATAGATGCTATGAACACAGCTCAGCTTTATTCATACAAATATGAAACTGAATGTGATGAAGGAAGAAAAGAGCTGGAGCTGTTCATGGGCAAAGGTCCACATTTAGCCCACATGTTCATTCACACTGGTAGATTTAAATGTATGATACCAGAAAATTACACATGTACACTATCAGGTATTTATCAAGATTCTCAAACTGCCTTTTTTTTCTTTTTTTTTTTGTTATCAGTAAAAAAGATAAGGAATAAATTAATTTTTACTGAGGACTGAAATTCCTATAATCAACCCAAATTTCTGAGTCACTTGAGCATCTCTTTATGAACAGAGTTTGAATCAGTGGTCATAAAATATATTTAAAAGTGTTGGAATATTTTTGTGCTTTTTTTAAAGTCTGTGTGGTGGGAAAACATTACCCTGTACACTTTTTGTGACAGATACATGGTTTGGTGATGCTTTGGAGATGAAAACATAGGGAGTGGCTTGAATTCAGATAATTTTCAATCGAAGTATTTGTAATTTACGTACAATTATCTAGAAGGGATTTAGATATTTTTTAAAAAATAAGTAAAAAAACCTCTCCAAAACTACTCAAGGACTCTGGCCACAAAGTGCTCGAGTGGCTGCTGGATTTTGGAAGATTTGTGAGACCAGAGACTTTTAAAAACATTATGTAGTCTGCATGCAAGCAGGCAGTAATATCTGCCTGCCTGACTTGTGTATGTCAGCCAGGAAATACTAGAGGCCTTGATCTGCTTCCTTCCCTCTCTAAAGATGTAACTATGAAGTAAGGAATGAAAAAATAATTAATAAATTTAAATTTTAAACTTTTCTCTGATTGAAGCAAAAACCTGTTCTCAGCTTTTTTTCTTAACTGCTCAACTTCAATTTTGAGCTTCAAGTTTTGGAGATTTTTTTTGCTTATTCATTTGCTTGGGCTTTTTTAGTTTTATAAAAAGAAAGTTATAGTTGTGCTTGGGCAAGTGGAGGTTGTACCACATGCATAAAAGCTCTGCTAAAGCTGGTTAAAGCATGCGGGGGAAGATGTGAAAATTAATTTTCTAAGCCCATGCAACTCTCTGCTTTAATATAGAAAGCAAGAAATCATGAGGACCTTTTAGCTGAATGCTACCACTATAGAAGGTAAAAGGATCACAATTAATACTCTAAACCTGGTATGGCAATTACTTTGTCTCTCAGGTAGGATGAAATGGCTGGAAAGGCTAGTTAACCAGCTACCCAAAATATTACTTCACAACGTTATTGCTAGCACAAGAACATCATTGAGCACACATTGGACATTCTTGGGTGAGTATGTTTGGAGCACTATGCCACCTAATTAAAACAGTATGTGAAAGCTGGTTTAAGACAAAGTATTGCTCCTACACAGAGAATGTACTCTCCTCTTTATCAGTTCCCCACTCAAACAGGCTACTTTTTAATTAAAACAGTTCTTTACAGGCTTGATTCAGGATGAAAATGAAGGAACTTAAGAACATCTTTATGCAAAATACTGGCATTTGTAAAAGAGTGGTTTCTCACATTACAATTCCCTCATATGCATTTCTGATTCTGAAGAATTAAATAGACTATCAGTCTTTCCCTCCCCACTTCCCAGGATGTCAACACATATTTAAAAGACAAATAACTCCTACATTTAACTGCAAATTTTCTGAGAATTCTTGGATTATGAGATGAAGAGCAAAAAGATTAACAGAAACAGCCTGATCAATCAGAAGCTAAGTGAGGGCTTCAGGGTGCCCCTAACTATATGTTACATTGACACATTTTCTGTCCAAATTTTTGCAAGGACTTTATTGCCTCACTTAAATATAGGGATACCTTTTCAGTTCTAACACAATCACTGGCAGTCCCTTTGCATCTGCTGCATGTGTAGTGTGCAACACTGCCTAGTGTAGTGAATCCAATGCTTCTATAAAAAGGAAAAACTTTGCACTGAGCTGTGACCTTTTTGCACGGGAGATTTGACCTCCATGGCTCAGCACTGGGAACTGCAGTTTGCAATTGTCTCTTGTCTCTGCTGCCAGGAAGAACTGTATTGTCAGCAACCTTACTATTTACCACCCTTCCCAACATCATTAATAAAACACTGAATGGAAAGATCCTGTGGCTCCTATACTTCATCCTAATTCCTACACATCGATTCCTCATTTTTAACCAATTATTTATCCTCTCTAGACTTTGCTTTCCCATCACATGGTAGTTAAAGCTCTTTAAGAGTTTTTGGTGAAGAGTGCTGCTGAATGCCTTCCTAAAATCCAAGCACCATTAATTTCACCCCTCCAAATAGCAACAAGATTTTTGCGTACAAATAGACTAATCAACTGATAAAATGAAAAAAATGCTTTGAGGAGCAAAAGGCTAATAAAATATTTTCTATACAATGGATGTCCAGCAAATCCAGTGCAAAAGCATGATGGATCTTCAGATATACATACACTCCACTGGCACTATAGTGCCTCTGGAATTCAGCAATTGTGTCTCTGGAATTCTGAGAAGGAGCAAATCCAATCTAATGACTGTTGAACTTGTGCAGATTGCACAGATGAAATATTAGAGATAAAAAGAGCAAATAAACCTGGATTCATCCCACATTCCTGTGGGTCAGGGTAGACAGTAGCCAAGAACTGGTGAGAGACAGGACCTCTAGAGGGGCAATTTTGATTAAAGGTGTTCTAAGGACCTTCTGGATAGTTTTTTAAATTTTTCAATATTAGCCTGAGTCCAGTATTTGGAGCTGCTATACCTATATGGCAGTATGGAAGCACCTTTATGAGTCCCCACTTTCTCAATCCTATGCCACAAAGAGTTATTTTTATCCTTCAACACAAATGCAATGAATAGATTAAATCAACCCCAAAGCACCTTCTGTCTAGTTTTACAGTTTCCCTAAGTCCAAAGATAACATATAATTTGCAGTGTATCAGTCTCCTTTTGTAATTAATAACATTAACTACATATATTACTTATATCTAATAGAATATTACTGGCTAATATTCTCTTAATTTAACATTATGATTTTTCTTCATTGCTTCTGGAGATCAAAAATTATCATAAACCATGGCAAGAAAATCTGCACTGATTAGCAGCTGACAAATACAGACAATAATAATCCTTGTTAATAAATGCAAAATTAAATAAAATAAAATCGTCAATAAAATAAAATTGTATGGACTTTCACTCATAGTCTAAGAGAAGGTACATTTTAGGTTTACATACAGTTGATCATTAAACATAATTGCATCAGCAATTCATCACCTGTCCCTGCCCTCACTCAGGACAGAATTCTCATCAGCCTCATGCTGCCTGGCAGCCTCGTCAGTCTTTAGACTTGATGCCAAAGTACAGAATACTGACCAGGAACACTGACACTAGAGTCCATCTCATTATCCACACATTACCAATGGACTCTTCCTTAGCATCTTTATCTTGAAAGTGACATCAGTAAGATGTGTCATGTTACTTAAAAGAGTGCTCTTTCAAATGGCAACATAAAAGTGATTACAATGACTAAGGCTTGAAGCCAAGCTGAACTGAGTGATTGATTCTACAGGAAGAACCTTGTTCTTGGTATTTCTTACGTTCAGCTTCTTTGAATAGCTCCTTACATACAAGGAAACTATTTCTGATCAGCTGAATGTCAAAAATAATTACCTGGCATTCTGTCCTTACACATTAAACCCAGTATCTCTCAATTGAGAAAACTAATTTTACATCTGACAGTTTAGCTAAGATATTATTCCATAAACATAAAAATATTTTAATACTCTTCTTTCTTATTATTGCTAAATTAGAAAGAAATGATTCACCCAGTCACAAGGATAAGACTGGTGCAGGGAGCTAAACAATTGCAAGAAGCTGCTCTGTGTATTTCTGTGGTTTGGAAATAGTGCCAAGTCGGAAGGAAAAGACATTCTCTGCATTTTCTAAAGCAAGATAAATACAGAAAAGAAATATAGATGAAAGATGGAACTGCTATCTGTGGACTCTGCCAGATTCCTTGGCTTTTTGGCACACCTATTGAAGCTGGCAGACTTAGCCAGTAGCAATCTTTTCCATTAAAAGGAGCAGCATATATTTTGATTTAACATACTTTGTTTGTGCATTTTCAAGCTTCAAAAATGTCTATTTAATTTTTTTTTAATGATTCCTTCTGCATAGTTGGCTGCAATTGCACTTATTTGAAATGGCTCATTTATCACTAAAAGAGCTGCAGGGCACAGCTACTGTTAAACAGCTCCAACAAACGTACAGCTTAGCAGGACAAGCTTCTTTTTATAAGACTAAAAGATGTTTAAAATCTGCCAAGAGGAGCTTTATGCCAGCCTCTAGGTTTGTTATCCAAATGTTACGAAATTAGAGATCTCCTGAAGCAGTGTTTGGGCAAAGATAAGCTGATCTCCCATAGGCTGCTGGTTTTTCCCCTCCATGATCAGCCAGATTTTAACAGAACACTTGCTACATATCATAAACTTTAGTAATGTGACATTTTGAAAAAAAATCTAAAGTCTGAGACTTAATCTATACTAATGCCAAACTTCATTACCTTTGACAACGGTATAAAAGTAAAATTTTTTACATATAAGTACCTCTACCTTATGAATGGTGAAATTTTGCTTATTATGAAGGTAAAGGGTTACTGGCTCCTGTTTCCTGGAGTTGAAATGGTAAGAAAAATATTCATACCTGGCAGTTTCTTACACAATAGAAATTACAGTGGTATAACAATGCCAATTTTCATTAATCCCTCTGAAATTAAACAACATACGCTAGTATTGGACTTAGGTTACGGAATCACTTACATCCAAAATTTAAGTGTGATGTGATCAATACATTTGTGAGTCAAGGGATTTGTCATATTTTCTGTAGACAACAGACATGCAGAAATTTTGGAATCTAGTGCCCTCTTTCTTGATGTCCAAGAACTGTAACAACCAATTTATAAAAAGCAACAGGCATCAGCTTGGAATACGTGCCAAACATGCCGTATCTCCAGCCTGAACTGTGGAGCCTGAACAGAGTGAACCATTACAGTTAAAAAGGGGGTTCTTCTAAACTTACAATAACAACATAAACATGTAAATTGCAAATGCATACTATTATACCCCAGTAATACTACTGCATAGCTATCACATGAAATACTTTGGATTGATCTGTGAAGATCTTATCTTAAACCTTGTTCAATAAATGAAAACTCCATATTCTGTATTCAATGTTCTCACCAAAGGCTCCCACAAGAAAGCAATCAACCTCATTGCCAAATATTGCCAATGAAGTAGATTCCAGTGCTTTTGCATTTCATTTTCTTTACATACATATAGTATCTGATAAAAGGCTGGTTTTAGAATGCTTTCAGCAGAAATTACTAGTAGTTGTCTTCCACATTTCATAATTCACATCTATTTATTTCACAAAGATTGTCTTACGAAAATCCTTGCAAATAAAATGGTTAGCCAAAACTTCTTGTGGGGATTTATGACTTTAGCAAACAATGACCAGCTTTCTGGAGCTCTGCACAATAAATTACAGAAAACGCATTCTTAATACAGTCATTATATAGAAATATAAAAAACCTTCCAAATGTGAACTCTACATTTCACAATAATGTTCATAAATTTTGGTTAAAAACCCTGGTTTTATATCTTGGATTAGTACAAGGGAATGGTGGAGCCCAACCTTTCTACCTCTAAGAACAGAACTCAAAAAGCACAAATACCTCCTATTAACTCAACAAAGAATTCAGAAAATGGACTATAGCTGTTATGTCTTCTTTGCCAAATCAACAAAACCAACCAACAATCCCAGACTGACCACACACCCCCACCCCCTTCCAACCTTCCCCATACCCCATGCATCTCTTCAGGCTGTAGACTGATGAAAAGACAGGAACAAATCTGATGGTGTAATACAAAAAATATTAAAATGTATGATTATACAAATCAAGTCCCATTCTTAGGAGCATGAGTCTCTGCTTTGCCCAGCTTATTGTAGCAAGCAGTTGAAATTCAGTTTTCAGCGTCTTTGGTAATGTTCTTACAAGCTACAATAATTGGTATTCTAGAAGGCATCTATTAATATTTTGTAATATTAAGAAAACAGAACATGAAAAATAACACCACAAACCAGACCACAGACTGAGGCTGAAGATTGGTTCTAGGCACAGGTAGGTTGGATAGACACCTTTAATATCAAAAAATATCAGACCGTGAACAGAAGTTTAATATGCATTTTAGGTATGTACCTTAATCACTAAGTTTGAGCTCCTCTAGCCCAAAAATAATTAGTTCTCTATGTTCAAAGGAATATGAAGAGCAGAAAATGGACTTGTTCATAGTGCAGCACAGAATACTATCTTTAAATAAATCTGTTTGGAAAATAATTACACTGGAAAATAATGCAAAGCTCAACACAGACTAATTTACTTTGACTTCATGTAACCTCCAGTACAGACACACACATGCAAAACCTGCCAACAGTATCACTTATGGTTCCCATATGTTGTAAGTGCCTTAAAGTCTGGGTGACTGGCTACTATCCAGTGGTTCTAGGTTTCTACAAAAAGCTTACACTCAGTATTTGGTATTTATGTCTTACTTTAGATAACTGAGTTGCAGCTATGAATTAGCAATAATTGTATCCTGGTTAGCTTGAACTAAAAAATATGATCATACAAATATTTATACATATTTTTTTTCTACCACTCCATTCCTCTCTCTTTGTTCATCTCCATCTCTGTAAGTGTTACATTTAAACTGAAAGTTTTTTGAGTTCATCTCCTTCTGATGCAGGTACACATCACTCCCTAACCAAGTGAACTACTTATGTGTGATCAGTGCCTTTAAGCACTATCACAGTACACAGAAATAAATGCTAAATAGAAAAATTAATACCTTTACTATTTCTTAGTTAATTAGCACAGAATTTAAACAGAAAATTTAAGTCAAAACAGCAAGAGATCCTCATATGAGATACTGGAAATCACCTCACTGGGAAGCTCTCCCTAAATGTTTTAGAATATGTACCATCTGATTGTGTACTTGCAAAGGTAGAATTTCACTGGCAGGCAGAACAGGCATTTTTTAGCTTTACACTTTACAATTGAAGCCACTGGTATTCTTTTCACAGACCTTAATCCACTTGTGTCTACATAATTCAAAAGTATTTGCCACTTTCTCGGCCAGTGAACTCCTTCAGTTTTCTAATGAATTTTATTTCTGCCAAGGCTGAAATCCTCTACTGTGGAAAGACGATATTTTGTTTAAAAGGCATAACAAGAAGAGTCAGTATGTTGGACTCTTAAAATTTTCCTCTCTAAAACAATAAAATGCTTGAATACATTTTGTGGCTGCTTTTAAATTGAGAATTTTTCTTACAAAAATGACAGCTAAGTCATCTGACATTTATAAAGTGTATTGACAGCAACTGAAATCTGATTTCATCTCCTGAAAAAAAAAAAAAATCAGCTTATATCACAAGGTCTAAATTCACTGGTGATTTTTACTCTTGTGCAGGAAGGCCAAAATTATAGCATGCAAAGGTTTAATCTGGGGAACAGTTTCCAAAAAGACGTGGAAATCAAAGTAGAAAATTGGCCAAATATGAACTTTGAGGGCAATGTTCTGGCCAAACAGAATAATGAAAATCTCTGATGTTCAAATACAGTTTACATAGAAACAGGGAAGTTATTTTACCTGATTTAAGTATTCATACAGATATTATTGGAATACTGAATTCAATTCTGAATTATATTGCAATTCAATCCAAAAAAGAAGTTAAAAAATAAAAAATTCAGAACTGACAAACAAATATAATTAGAGAATCAAAAAATATAGAAATTTTGTCAGTGATTACACTCATTTAGCTAATTAAAAATATGACAATGGGGCAAGCAATTAGCTTTTTTAATAAGAATTTATATGAGAGCAGAAACTATGTAAGGGTTTTCAGTTTACCTGGCAACAGTAACATACATGCAATTGCATAAGATAAAGCTACACAAACCTTAGGCTACAAATAAGGTGCAAATGTTTTTATGGGGAAGGTATTTAACTACTGGAACAAGTTATGATGTCTCTGGTGGATTTTCCATCGCTGGAATTTTTTAAGCAAAGAGTCAGTGTTTTTCTAAAAGATATACTCTATTCCAAACAGAAAAAAATGAAGCAATGTCTCTGGTCTGCATGAGCAGGACATTAAAACAATCCTTCTAGTATTATGATGTATGTACCTATGATTACTTAACATGTCCAGTTTACCAGACTATAATCTTATTTGGTCTTTTTTAATATTGGCACACTACCTTTCTTCCAGCACTGCAACTTCTCCTGCACCACAAGCTTGTTGAAAATCAACATTCAGGAGGATATTAATTTAAATTCAGCTGTCTGAAAGCTAGCTGTTTAGTCTAAGCTAGTCACCTAGCTCCTTTCTATACTCAGTGGAGAAAATTAGACACTTCTATGAGTGCAGGTATCTTGGGTATCTATTTTCAGCTAGGACAAATCTGCAGGTGTCCCTCTCTTTCCATTAACTACAGAAGGTGTCTTAGCTCAGACTACTTTAAACTTCATACCTAGAAGTGGCCGAAGTTAGATGAAAGGAATCCATCCTTAATACTCCAAAGATCTCTTTCAAAATCCTTGGATTCAACTTAGTTAGATCCACTAATTTAAAACATCTGGCATTATTAGATCATATTCAAAGTGCACTTCAGTTACTGCTGGGCAGATTGAGTTTCACCACCATCATAGCATATAAATTCAACTCATCTGTATTCATCTAGAAGAAGAAAAAATAATTTTTATAATAGCTCTTTCTTATTGCACTATTATTCAGAATTCTGGCATTCCTCTTCAATAATGAACTGGATGGTATATTCATGTTAAAAAGTGCTCTACTGCTTCAGGACGGGATTCACTCCATTAAACATAAGATATCTACAGTGTAGATGTGCAGATCTGACCTTTAAACCTGCACTCCCATTATTGCCAAAGGAGACCAGAAAATAATGCCAGTAGAAACCCAGGTGCCTTATCTTAGTATAAATGTCCAAATTAAGAAAGATGAAACACAGTAAAGAACCTATTCCTCTTCTTTGACTATTGTAAGATTTGAGATGACTATTTCAGTTTGGCATGTGCACAATGCAAACACTCAAAGTTAAGTTGAATTATTAATTTGATGAATTTTGTCCTTCCACAGCCTGACTTTGGCTGCTTATTTTCCCTTGCTCTTACTTTTTTAATAACTATAATCATCTCCTCAGAGGTCTCATTATGCTCATAATAAGTCAGGCCTCAAATCTATAGGTGATAAGGCCATTCAAACTTCCTAGGCCTTCTTTACACAGATATAATAATGATATTCCACATAACCAAATCCTTTATATCACTTACAGAGTCAGAAATTAACTTCCATAATATCAGAAATAAACTTCTATAATAGGTTACCTTTTATCTTTCTCCATTTGTAAAGGAAGAATGACCAGGAATAATCAGTTTCATGTTTTTCACTTGTATGTACTTTGAAATTTTTTAATATCTTAAGTCTTTTAGAAGGCATATTATGAGCAGTTACACCAGCACCCTCACTCACTTCATAAGTCAGCCCAACCTACAATCTTGCCAACATAACCAAGAGTGACTGTAGCACAGAGTAAGCGTTGCATTAGCTTGACATGATCTCTAGGACATTGATTTAAATGTTTTTCTAGTATCTTCAGATGAATTTAATTCTTCCTTTAAAGATGTTTATAGTCACATTTTCATTACTGAAGTACCTGCACTTCCTCAGTCTTCCATTTCCTCCAGAGTCTTTTTACAATTTGTCTTAAAAGAGCAGCTCTATAAAAAAACTTATTCTCTTTAGTGGGCAGTTAAGGATCTTTTCATGAACAGGCTTGATTGTTCTAAGGTTTCAGCAGCAGTCAAATACAGGTAGATATCCTTGTTTGTCTGCAGCAGCTTTAAGGGAAATTTTCTGCTGTTTCCACTAAGAATGTGGTGATGGCTTGGTGCAGCTTCCTGTTGCCTGTGATTTTTCCTATTTCTTTTCCCTATTATTGTGACAGACTCCATGTGTGAAGAATGTTGCCTGCTATTCCTGCTTATATTGGCTATAAACTGACAAACCTGCCACTGGATTTCTCTACTCCCTTGGTTTGTGAACAGGTATCTCTAGTCTTGAATTCAGATTGATACCTGTTCCTTAGTCTGATGTCTAACAATTTCTCCTGCTGTCTAGTGTCCCATGTGTCATTACTGGGTCTTTCAAAATACAAATCTATTTTCCAGGACAGCCATGAATTTTTACTTCAGAAAGAGGAAATATTTTCTAGCGTTTGGTAGAAAGGAAGCATTGATTCGTCTGTCACAGGTCACAACCATTTTTCCATTCCCAGTCATAAGAACACTGAGTGTGGAACTGAACATAAAAGCAAAACTTCATACACTGCCTTCCTAAAATTCCTCCAAAATCATCTTGTTTGCTGAAAATTTCACATGCCAGCTGACATACACCAGTGATTTCCCAAGCTTTTTATTATATAGACTTTCTTGAGAAAACTGAATGTATTTTGGATGCAGTAACAAATAGGTGAAAACTTACAACACAGGTTTTCTGTCACAACTCTGTGCGTACACTTGTTCTTTTATGATTAGCAAATACTGTTTGAATCAATGGCAAAATATGAAGTATGATAATCTGAAATTACTTTCCCCTCTATAATTTTATTCCTGGTTTCCTGGACAAAAACATGTTTACCTACATTGGATAGGGAAAGGTCAGAAAATCGAATGCTTTGAAAAAGTCTCTGACCAACTGTTCAAGCACTCAGCAACTGTGTCACTCACACAGGGTGAATGTTTCCCTGAAGCATCAGACTTTCTGTGCATGTGAACACAGCACATAAACATGTGATGAAGAACACCTGGGATTATGCCTGTGTTGAAATTCAGTCAGAACTACAGCAGCTGTGACATTAATCCAACTGGGCATGATTACTGAAATACCAGATATCTGGTAAAAGGATGAAAAAGTATCAAAGGAGCTCAAATAAATTTTCCAGCAAAAATGAGAGGTCCTGAATACATCTGTATGTAACAACCACTATATATATATAAAGTATTCTTTCAGTCAACTATTCACTGGAGAGGCTAGAAGAATGAAAAGACCTGGATATTCTGTCATTACTGCGAAGCATGGAGAAAAATGTCCAACAGCATAGACACAGTGCTGCAACTACTATTCCACCTGTGCTGGACAGACCAACTGAACAGTACAGGCAAGATTCAGCATTGTACTGACTCTCCCATTTGAGCAACTAAATCTCCTCCACCCACTCTCCTTGTCATCTGGGAATGCCTCTTTAGCCTTTCCAAAACTCCAGTAATTTATTCTTGATGGCAATTCCAACAGTACCAGCAAGAAATTAAGCTCGTAAGTGTTGGTGGATTGGCCATCTGTGCCCTGAGCTATCATGGTGTACATATTGATTTGCTTCATGATCTACTCAGCTCTGGCAACACACAACAAAACTTGGACTAGCATATCTTGAGAAACTATCAAAGGTCCAATGGAACTTAGTTTCTCAGACTGGCCACCATGTTCCGCTTATTTATTCACATTGGATAGGAAACACTGCTCTGATGTATTTTCCCAAAAGGGCTATTTATTCCTTCACTTTGTTTTGCCATTCTAGGTATAACACAACACATAAGCATCAGAAATTGCTTGGAAACATCACGGCAGGATAATTGCTAATTAAATCAGACTTTATTTAGGGTTAGAAACTAGATGACCATTGGTATTGTCCTCTTGTGGATAGGAGAACTACGTACCCTGAAAAATAAGGGCAAAACCAAACTACCCCTTTTTTAAAAAAGAGATATGTCTATGCTGCAGTCACAGTACTAGAATAAGGCTAATCACCTGATGCTGATCTCCATGCTACCAAAGCTAGACAGGTAAGAAGGCTCAAGACAAGTCAAGAGCTCTGATGACCTCACACTGCACTCTTGTCACTTTATGGCTAAGGGAAAAGAGATCATGGTCCAGGTTTTTCCAGGGTTTATTAACATGAGTCTCTGAACTTCTGACCTACTGGCTATGCTTCCTCTAACACAGCCCAGGAATCTGTTAGCCTTCATCTCTCTCAGGGCACTAGGCTCATGTTCAGCTTCCCTAACCTACACTCCAGATGTTTTTCAGCAGAACTGCTACCCTGGCTGATAGTCTCAACATGGACCAAAATGCAGCTGCTTCCTGTCATGCTAATGCACATCTGCTTGGATGACATAAATACATGTGTGTGCTGGCACACATGATGAGATTGGGTCATATATTCCCTCATGTTCAGGCCATCCATCAGTTATAAGATGAGAAGTACTTCCACTTTGGTTCTGTAATAAACCACACACAAAGTCACATTCAAACACTTATCCACTGTACCACAGAAATACAAGTTTCTGGCACACGACAAGAAAATGCACTCTGAAAAAAAAGTTTGGATGTAACAAACATAATCTGAGTTTCTTTATTTCTGTTTCTTTAGTTTTGTTTTCTCTCCCTTAACATATTATAGTCAATCCAGAATATTGTGAATAATAAAAAAAAATTGTTATAATTTTCTGTACATCCCTATTTATCTGTAAGTGCAAAATAATGTTTTTATTAGTTTAACCTGTTAGTTTAACTAGGACTGAAAAATAAAGATGAATTTAGACAGAGACAGAATTATTGTAAAAGTGTATCATCAGAATTGGTTTTACGTTCATTGTGCTGCTACTTACAAAATCTAAAATCTGCATAATAATATGAATGAAAACAACAGATCAGAGGAGGTCAGAAAATGTGTTGCACAATGAATGGAGAGATAAGCAATGCTAAAAAGTCAACAACTGCTAGTGCTGTAGTACAGTATAAATTCCTTGTGCTGTATAGCCAGTATAATGCAACTGTGATAGGAAGGTATTACTTTCCAGCACTGAAAGGATAGCTCAGATTTGAGTAAGTTCAAGTACTGATATTTAAACTGAGTCTTTAAATGTTTTTGACCAATGAATCCTTTAAAGCCGACTACAGATAAATGTCTGATAATGCAGGACCATTAACTGTGCCAGAACTGAAACTGCTCACAATAAAGTGCACTATCATAACTGCAAGCACAAAATCAACATTAATAATAACACTGCATCATAAGTCAGCTCTTACTGTCAATTTACTTGAATATCAAGTAAAATGAAAAGTCTGCATACAGTGAATCTTTCCACAAAGATAACCCAGCTTCTTCTCACTTGAGAAGGACAAAATGCTGATGTGATGTTACTACCAGCCAAGATCAGAGAAAAGTACTCTAAAGGTGAATGTCCACATCGTATTTCCATTCCCTACAACAACATAGCTATAATATCTTTATCACTGAAATCCTGTTTCCTAATTTACCAATTAACCACATATTTTTAGGAAAAAGTTTTTAGAAAGTCTGAGGCACACATCAATATTCAAGAATTATTTCAAATTAAAGATCTCTTTTTTGACCTTGCCAAACCCCTTCAATAATTTCAATCCCAAATAAGAAAAACTTTCCACCTCACCTTCACCACTCCGTTTTCATGCATGGTGATACAGTTGTTGGGCTCCTCTGAAAGCTGATACAAAGCCTGAGCTGTAGCTCTATGAACTGAGGGATCCTTCGACTTCAAGTAACGTACTAAAGGAGCCACAGCCTTGGTCTCTCCAAAGGCAACTCTATTGCTGCCCCACATGCAACAGTGGGAAATGGCCTCTGCTAAGTGACGTTTTAATTTGTCATCATTCTGAAGAAGGTAAAAACATAGTAATTTAAAGTCAGCGTAATACAACAAAAAATTCATAGGAAAGCAGAATTGTATTCTCACACATCTCTAAGGCATCTCAATTTAACTGCAGTACACTTTAAACTGGAAAGAGCTGCAAGAGCTATGAGTACTTTTGGAATGACTGGAAATTAGATAAGATAGCAGTAAAATGTAAAATACAGCCCATCATTGAGATTCTCTTCAGGTTTAGATTTGTTTTCTCAACCCTTTGTGCTTTGTTTCATATGGCAGCTGCAACTCTCAAAACCAATATTCCGCAACAGTAAGTACTGAGATGAACTTCATCTTCCAAAACAATTTTAGTACCAGAGTGTTTTCATGTCCAATATACATCTCATAGAGGAAGGATTATATAGCTCTTCCTGGTAGCTACTGCAAAAATCTGCGCTTGTCATAATTTTTAGTTGGGCGTAATGCAGTCTGATATAAGAAATTCAGATACTTTGTATAGTATGTTTAGATGTTACTTACTGTGTTTGCTAATTTGGACAGCAGAGGGACGACTCCATGGTCTGTCATAACAGCCAAGTTTTCTTCATCTTTAGCTATATTTGCAATAGCTGCACATACACTTGTTAAAACTTCTTTATTCTTTGATTTTAGCAGATTGACTATGAGTTCCAAACCACCAACAAAGGATCGAACCATTTCACCAGAATCCTAAATGAGAATCAAAATAAATGTTGCTTTTAAACATTCAATCTGTATTTATATGCAAATGTTTAAAAAAAGAGATTGGCATGACATATTTATTCAAAACTGCTGTTATTGCTGTGTTGCCTTCACCAAGAAATACGGCTAATTTGGAGCTCTGGAGTTCTTTTGATTGACATATGAGAGTTAAGACTGTTTTACATACCACCATCTAGGCAGAAATTCAATGCCTAAATAAAGGTATCTGTAATTTTTTACACCACGAGGTATTTTTATGGCCTTAAGCTGTCACTTCAGAAAGGTGCAAGTCTCCTTTATTGGTTGTACCATATTGGGCAGATAAGTGCCTCACATACTTTAGGGTATCTAACACAGCAACAGATACTCCTGTTTAGGCTCTCAGAGTGTCTTCTATTTCCTACATTAAGTCTGATGGCTAAGACAAAGGAGTGGTAAAATTTTTCTTTCGTACCAATGCAAATGAGTATTGAGGAATATTTGAGAGGGGAAGTTACACAAGTCATGACAGTCACTCTGAGAGGACCATGGTGTACCTCAGACTATGAATAATCCATGTAGAATGTGACTAAAGGACAAAAAATTACACTGGAAAAACATCTAAGTATGCCCTTAGAAACTAAATAGAAAACAGTGTGACTTGATCTTGAATACAGTGGTCAGATCTGGTCCATTTCTTTCCATCTTGAAAAAGTTTAGAAAAAGACAACAAAATTAATCAGAGTAGGAACTGCTCTGTAGAACGAATAACTAATCAACTATGACATTCAAGGTAATAAAAGAGAAAAAAGGAGCAGCAGTATGACAGAGGTGTACAGAATCTTGAGAAGAATGGAAAGGGCACAATGGGAATTCTTCTTGGAGAAGAACTGGGATCATCAGATGAAATTAGCAGGTGTTCATATTTAGATTTAAAAAAGCACAGTTGAGATGTTGGAAATCCTTGAAACAGGACAGCAGTGGCTCATAGGAGCTTACATGTTAGACAAATTCACAGAAAAAAATCTGCTAAGGGTTATTCAATATGAAAGTATTCCTTCTGATCTAGAAACTTTTCTTGAAAAAGCTATGGATTTCAATTGGTTACTTCAAGCAAAGAGGAACTGGCAGTATGTGATGAAGTGACATGCAGCACACAGTACTTCATGTACCCTTAAAAGCACATGAGGCATAAATGTAAATTTTAAGCACAAATTCCTAACTAAGTTACACAGTCACTGACCGATGCTGTATGCAGAATCATCGCTCTGTTAAGCTGCGATCCTTGAAAAATAGATCTCTCTCCTTGTCAAGATGTCCCACCATTTAAGATTACATTATTTTAGATCCCTTTTCAGTTTCTTTTTGAAAGAACCAATGCCATAATAGGAAAACATCTATTACTTTGAATGATTTTTGACATGTTTATTCAACCTGTAGGTAACACTAAACAACAATTGCCAACAACCATCTAGGAGGGGTTCTCATGATGCCTTGTTATACACAGGCTGAAAGACAACACTGCAAAATGTAGTATCATTTTCAGAAACTTCATTGTAAACTTAACAATTTACAAAGGATGCAAGCATTGCAATGCTTTCTGGAGAAATCATTACTTCTACTTGAAAAGACTCATTGAGTTGAGACCTCTCTAGTGAGCATACATACCTGTGTTTTATCAGAACTTCTTTTATCAATATATAATCTAGCCAGACATTTTTATTAGCTTTTCAACCTTTCAGATGTGGATCTGGAAAGATGACAGATTCTCTTACAGTTCTTTTTCCAATAAATATAGAAACTAGCAAATTACTTATGGCTAACTTAAGTCTTCCATTCCTACAGAAATCCTTAAGAAAAATACATGAAGTATGGACTACAAAATAGATACAGAGTAGGGTCCAACTGTATTGTGTTAGCTTTGCTAAGCGAATCCGTCAAATCACTCATGGACTTGGTAAATAAAGATTTCAGAAGGTGCTGCAGCTTGTCTTTTTTTAATTCTGGGTCTAAATGCCGAACAGAGCTTTTACCTGTGATGTTTCCTTGTCACAGAATGCAAAAGCAGCGAATAGGCCTGTTAGGAGCAAAACATTTTCTGACACAGGCAGTACAAATCTTGAGACTGGAAGGGAGAGGAAAGGTGTTCTTCTATCACTGCTAGTGTATGCATACCACAATGCAAATGCATTCATAGACAATCACTTGAATGATTGTCTATTTCTCGATACCAGTTTTCACGTTTGTCTTGAAATTTTAAAATTTGACCAAAGGTGGTAGATGATGTGTTACAGAGAAAGTTTTCTACACACAAATCTCTTACCTATGTGAACTCATAGGCTAGGTAGCTAAGGGAACAGATACAGGAGAAGGAGAAAAAATGAGATGTTTTATATTTACTTCCATTTTTTGAAAGTCACTACAGAAACATTCATTACCTTGTGTATCCATATTGGCCCAACAGATAAGAAAGGCTCCTCTTCAACAGGTAAATGCTACAAAGCAGTGTCTAAGATTTGAAGGGGCCCTGAAAATGATTAGGCTTTTCTGCATGGTTCAGATATCTGTATATTATTATTCCTGCTTTTCAAAGATGTTCCATGAAGAGATAAGAGAGCCTGTACCTCACCTTAACGAATCAATATGTACATTTTATATTTTCCAAGTGACTGTAACACTATTTGCTAAATTTTTCTTCTGACAAGCTTATACTTTCTGCATTTTGTAAAGGAGTACAGTCCAATTGAAGAGATGGAATAATATATAAACAATCCAGCAATAAGTAAAAGAGTTTCAATAATCATCTGTGAAACCAGCTAAACACAAGGACAAAACCTTCTACCAGTGATGAAAAGCAGAGAAACTGCAGAAACCACATGTCAGGAAAGTTTCCCAAATGCGATTGTGGGTGTAGTCTGGTGGTCTATGCAAGACAAAGAGAACAGCAAAACAGCAAGAAATCTGAAGAACAATGCGCAGAAAGAAGGATTGAAATGAAAGCTTTAAAATCATTATGATATGTAATTGATTTCATTTTTTCTCAAAGAAATTTAAACAACAACAATGTGATTTTTTGGTATCGTTTAGAAAACCCACACACTTGCTCTGTACAGTAAATTTTTACATTTTTAAAACTCAAATATGTGTATTTATTATATAAAATTGCCACACTTCAAATATATTTAAAGAAGAAAGCATATGAAGTTGTGTCTGTCATTGCAGAGGTCTGGACTTGATTCTTTGGAATCTATGTTCTTTGAGTATACTTGTATTAATGATCAGCTAGCTGCTCATAGTATAAAGTCTAAAGTAACTTCTGTGATTTTAGTTTCCAAATACTCTCGGGCATTTTCATCTATAGGTTTTTATTACTATAAGAGAAGAAAAATAATATATAACAAGTATTTGGAAATACTTTTTTGCTTTGCATTTCAAATAGAAATAAATGCAATCTTTAAATTCTACCTTCTATATTAACTTAAAAACAACTTATTTTGTCTGACAGCCCAAAGGGGTTTCCAGCTATAAGTGTGTTTTAAGCTTTCATATTTACCTGTAGTATATTTTATCCACGTGTCCCTCTCCCTTACCTATTGTGACAGTATCTTACTTTTTAGTTGTCCTAATAAGGCAACTCAGGTAGAATTAGGCAGGAAAAAAATGGGCCTAAGAAACAGCCTAAGAAACAGTCATTCTAGAGAAAAACATTGCTAAAATCACTCATAATCAATAAAATTGATAATTTTATTGTATACATCTGAGTGTGTTAAGGATAGGTTAAATATATCTAACAGTAATATTTCCTAAGCGGAGCAAAGTAAGAGGCCAAATGCAAAGATGTTTAAAGAAGCAATGAAAATGTCAAGAAGAATTGAAGTGGGGAAGAAGACCTTACTGTATTAACAGGAAATAACTTCATTTTAAATCTTCATCATTATTATACCCTTTAATGACACATTTAACCTGAGGTGACATATAACAAACATGGATTGTTAAATTTCATTTTAAGCAGCTGAAGAAGACGGGAAGAGATAACAGATGTTTCATGACTTCATGTGACCACATCTAAGTAGTGGATTGCAAAGTTTTTATCCTCAGAAAGTAGGATAAATACTATTTTAAAATTGATTTCTTAGGGAGAACTTTTCAATCTCAAGCAGTAAATAAAAAATCTATCTGGCATGGATGCTGTGGCCACCAAAGTTACCTGCTGTGCTAATAATAGCCTCACCCCACTACTCTAATGACAGATTTTCAGCTTGATGAACTTCATGACTATTAACAAAATTTAGTTAACTTTCCCTTTCCACTTATTTCTATATTGGCTTTAGCCAAGGGCAGAAATACTGTGAGACAGATCAGCTTTTTACACTTTTTTTAATTAAGAGCAGAAACTACTATGGTATTTGCAGAAAGACAGACTTGGAAAAATCACTTGATCTTTACAATATTTATACAAGGAAAACACTTGAGATTTTTGAGTTCCATCATCATCATATTATATGTTTCTTTGTGCTTATTTTCACTAAGTAAATAAAGTTCATCAGTCTTGAGACATACAGCTGTTGTAGGAGAACTACTAGATTCTTCTGTAACTTAATTCCTTTCTTATTCCAAAACGAATACTGTTTTTTTATTTGAAAGATTTAAAGCTAAACATTGAATTACAAAAACAAATTGTGTTTATCTTTAAAAATATTCCAATTAAAAGATAAAAGCTCCTCCACTAAAAACAAGTAGTATTTCACTCTCAGAACATCTTTAAAAGCTTAATATGTCAAAGTTAATTTGTCAAATTGAAATGCTTTTGCCCAAAAAAGTGATGGTATGGCTGTGCAAACAAACTTTCATCATCCAGAGACATCTTTAAACTACCTTTTCACTAATGAAGTAAGTTGTCCATTTGCATTTGCTATTGCCAAATGAATAACTTCTCATCCTACTGCACAAATCAATTTGAAATTCAAAATAAAGAACTGTAACAGAAGTTTCTATATTATAGCTGAAAATGAGAAACAATTCATAAAAGCAAGTTTCTATTAATTTTTCTTATTAAACAACTCAATGCTAATATTAATCAAATTACTTTATATGTAAAGGCTAATTTTATTCCTGTTTATACAGCTTCCACTGTAGCAGAACAGATGAAGAAACATCTTCGAAGATAAGACCAGTTCAACACATCTCACAACTTTTCTCCTGTGTTGAGAAAACAAGAATGGACAGTGGTATGAGTTTTCCTGTCCTCTTTACCTCACTAAAGCAGCTAAAGGCAAAGCAACAAAGCCGAGTCATTTAACATGGTCCCAATGCTACACTATAGCCTGTAAAAGCAGAATTCCTCACTCCTGCCTCTTCAGGGATTTGATCACAGCACAATTAAATACTTTACAAGTATATTTCTACTGACAGTTTCAACGAACAAAAGTAAAATCCATTATCCAAGTCTACAGCTCAAGAATGCACATTATCTTTACTTTTCAGTCTGGCAGACTACACCTGAAGTTTAGTCCTGCGAAAATGCCAAAATGCTTGCTTTTTATTTTTTTTTTTTTTCTTCACAGAAGCAGTTAAATTACTAATACCAAAGTCTTTTGAGGCCACACTTGGCTGCAACTGTTTTACATTACCTTGAAGAGTATTTAAATAATGAAAGTACAAGAAACAAGTAACATTGAATAACTGGAAAAACTAAACATTGTTTCTGTTGGTTTTGGATTGAGTTGAATTCAAACACATGCCTAAGCAAACTTCTTAAAATTATGAGATAGTCATCACCAATATGTAGTTTAATATTGTAGAGGTGCAAGACAGCAATATTGGAATGTTCTGAGGACAGTCCAGCTAAACAATCGATGCAAACTAATAAATTGTGTTATAACAGTCATTGTCTTTGGAACTCTGGCACGGTTCCATGAAATGGAGTGGTATATAAGAAGGCAATCATATCATAATTTAACACTCACCATTATGGACCACTGAGAATCTGAACAAGCAGAATGAAGTATAAAATATGTTCTAGTTCAATCAAAAGCTTCAGCACTAGATGAAATGATGGCTTGAAATTTTCTGGTTTGTATTATGCATCAAACGAAATACAGTGATCTCTGTGCTCTTTCCTTGCCTTAAGATCTATGGAAGTTCCATGTGGCAAGTGAGAGGGTAAAGACAGGAAAAGAGTGAGATGGTCAGAAAGATAAAACAAAGAAGGGAGAGGAAAAAATGGAAGGGGATGGGATTTAAAACTTTTCTAGATTTTTAAAATCCAATTAGCAATCCTGATTTAAAAGTACAGAAGCTACATGACAAGCTGTTGACTAGCATGTGTAGCTGTTATAAACTAAGCTACAAGAAAAGCTGGTCAAATATTTTCCAGTGGAACAGTATTCCATCAGAAAATGCTAATGGAATAGAACCAAAACGTTCCATAAGAACACAACGACTTCTTGAAAAGTTTTGACAGAAACCAGGCAGAAAGGCAGGCTAAATTACCAATGTGTCTCTTCGTCTTTTCTCTTGTCAGCCAGATGGCTGGTGAGTAGCCTGCCAGGCTGCTTGGCTTCTAGTTTTCATAGAATCCCTGACTTCTTGCCTGATGGGCTGCCAAACAGCTGGAAAACCAGGTCTCCAGGAGCTCCTAAGCTTTTTGGCTTCTCATGGTCTCCAAGCTCTCAGGCAGCTGCTCTGCATGGAACTTACAACCCAAGGCTCCTTTGTGAGGGAGATACGGGCTACACCCTTAATCTCCCTTTGCTTCCCAGCTTTCAAGTTGTTTTACAGAAATTGAATTATATTTGTAGACATTGAGGACCTCAGGACAATTTGTGTCAGGCCAGTTGGGTTCTCCAACTTGTTATAGGAGACCCAAACAACTCCTGGTAGTTGGTTCACTAAACTCGGCAGCCTGTGTCAAGAATCATTGGATGGGCTGGTTCTGCTTGCACCCTGCAAGCACAGCAGTCAGCTATGGGTTCATCAAGCCAGGTCTGGCTTCCTGGGCTTCCTAAATCTTCAAAGACCCTGGTTCTCTGGAAGGCTTGAGGGGCAAATGAAAAATTCCTTTTTATCTCCTTTATAGTATGCTTTTGAAATTTAGTTCATAACAAATTCTTAAAATTTGGAAAGTCTAAATACAGATACCAGGGATTAAAAACTGAATAAAATGAGAGCAAATATAGATAAGTGGCTATGACTAATGTAAAAAAATGATACTGTCTACAGAAAAAAAATATGAAATGGAAAGAGAGCAGTAAGAGCACTAAGTCTGAACTGCCAAGGTTTCTGTATAGAATTGCAAGAAGCATAGTAAGGAAAACAAAGGAACTGGAAAAGGCTGAACATATGCAAGTAGGGAATTTTGACATTATAGGCTTAACCAAAGAATGGTACATAAACAAAAATATACTGGTACATAAAAATGTACTGGTACAACTTAAGTAAAATTTTAAGAATATAAAACAAATTAACAACAGTGTGCAATATGGAGCATGACTATCTTTATACACAACATTTTAAAATTAGTAAAATGTGTAAACAAAGCATCTTTATTTTTAAAAAGCAAATAATTATACTATTTGTTAAATATTAGAAGAATTTCCAAATTCAGCTACATTTCTTTGTTAGTTTTAGTAAAGAAATGCTCTCTGTGGTTTTATACATATGGTTATGTTAAAATTTCCATAACAAGCAAAATCTATGTAAGAATCCTACATAGCATAGGTCATCAGCAGCATATTTTCCACCCACAGGTTAACTCCAGACTGCTGGCTGCAGAAGTCACTTCCTCACTAGACAATACTGTTGCAAGACTGAAGATTAATTGACCTTCACACATACTCATCTCATGACCCTTCCCTCTTAACCTAGTTTAGTTTTGATACGGTTTTGTTTTTACTGTCAGCATGGACATTCTGTTTCCCCTTATGTAGGAAATGCACATAAAACTTCAGATGGCTGATCATCTTTCATCACACCCAGGATATTCCACTGCAGAGCTGAAATCACGATTTATTAGAAAAGTGTGAGATGTCATTTTACAAGAACATTTTAAGAAAACAGAATAACTTTCTAGTCTCTCAAACTCCTAGTTTCTGACTGTTTATTTAAATTACTTTGACAGACTCTATACATAGATGGCTTCCTGAGGTTCTTTAAGAAAGCCTTACAGTTGTTGCTATAAAAAGGCTAAAACTGAAAGTTGAAAGTTAATATGCAAGCACAAAAGATAGAAAAACACAATGCCTGACATTACCATTCCTATTCTAATTAATAATTGCACCCAAAATTCTACTAAATATGAGGACAGCAAATAAACCTCTACAACAACATTTATTTGAAGGTTCTAGTAGAAGATTATCCTGTGAGGAAATAAGTATTTTCATACGAACGCAAGCTGGCAGTTTTCCTCTTATTGGCACAATGCCTTTGGATGATTTTTATAATAGCCCAAATAACATACTTGTAGAATTTCTCTAAATGTTTCTGTTTGGGCTGATGTATGTTGTAAGAAAATTACAAATACCGTTTTTCAAAGAAGCATCATAACCAAATATTGCTGTTCCAACATCAACAGAGTTAAGTAGACTTCTCTTAGCCATTTTTCATGATCATTTGTGTTTCTTGGACAGTGCACTTACACTTTGTCACCACCAATGTGCCTACAGTAGTAATGTTTCCTTTTGGATGTAAGGAACTAATTAATAAGACTCTGCTTCTATTAAGGTAATTCATTTGAATAAACTACCTTGTTGTCTCTCTATGTCTTTTATTTTAAAGAAATGTATGAACTAATTTATCCAAAATCATGACATATATGTCTAAAACATGCAAGTAGCACTTTCAGGTGCTGTTCGAATTTTCTCACAGAGTTCTACCAAATTATGTCACTGACAGTAAGATCTTCATACTACAAGAAATTCTTCAGGCTAAACATATTTAGAACTAATGCTGGCAGATGAACGGATGGCAGTTATCAAACCAATATTATGGTTGTCAGAGCTCATGGACCAAATATCACTAAACTTTATAATATTGCTGTAACAATACCACAGCTATATCATACTGATACAATTCTACTATTTGGGAACTACTCTGAAACAGCTACCATAATATGCCTGACAACATATATAACCTAGGGCTACAGGAACTCAGATTCTTTTCGCATTTAATTGCCTCTCTAACAGCAGGCAAACTAGTTAGACCCAAAAGCTCAAAACTGAAGAACATCTAAACATACTGAGAATTCAAATCTTAACCTTTTGTGACTCTTTTCCCTCTAATGGTAAAACAGCAGTGGTAGACTTCCCAATCTTAAACAGATCACGATGAGTGCAAGTGCATGAGGGAGAAACACACATTCACACACTACGACAACAGCTGTTACTAGCATGGTTGATTAGCTTTTAAGATTTTATCAATATAGAAAATAACATTTAAATTGTTGTACAAAAAAGTCTTCGAAGAAAAATGCATGCTGCATTATACTGTAACAAAAATTTGTTTCTGATACTATCAACAAGATCGATTTCATCTATGGGCCTCCACAACATATATGAGAACCACTACAGCTTCCACAAAAGAAAACAAATTCAGATTCCATGCTCACAGCTATTTGAAACACAGTTTTCAGTCCCAAGTACAGGCTAGGGAAAGCCAGAATGCACATAATGCTTTAAAGTCTTAATGTTTTTGAATCAAGCACTGCATAACCAAACTGCTTCTTAGAAGATGACGTAAACTGTTGAATAATATTAACTTTGTACAAAAAAATCCAAATTTTCTTTACATGGAAATAGTTGCTGCACTTCCACAACGGGGCTATAATTGCTGCTTTATACATATTTCTTTCTATTCAGCATCAGCGGAAAGGGTATTATTGGTAGGTTTGTTTCAGTGTGCCACTCAGCCTCAGTCTCACACAAAGAACTCTTTGTGGGGGTCACAGATTAGCATTTAGGCAGGCAGCCAAGAGAGATGAAAGGAGGATAGCTACACTAAGGATGTACATAGCTTGCACTCATCAAACACCCTGGGGAAAAAAACAAGAAAAAATCATGTAATCTGTAATTTCAGTAGCTGTCCTCTATTCCCTTAGTTTCTGAAAAAGTGCTTTTAGTGGAAATTCCAGCAATGTGCAGTTCTGCTCTGGCTCTTCAGGTCGCAGGATCTTAGACACAGTAAGTATTACCTCAGTACTGAGATCAAGTAGTATTTTAACATTTAGTTATAGCAATATTGTTGAAAAGATAGGTAGAAACATGTATAGACCACACCATTAGGTACAAAAAACCTTTATTATACTAGAGTACATTTAGGAAAAAAAAAGATGAAAGGATTATTCAGAAGAACAGCACCTCTGAAAAATGGCAAGCTGCCATTGCAGAAATCATTGTGAAGAAATATAAAATGCTTAAGTTATAAAAACCAAGAACAAATATTCTCACAATACTTTTACCCATATATCTGTATTTACATCAAATCATCAATATAAATTAATAGCAGCCATGTAGTGCTCCATTTCCAACAGGAAACACTTTCTGCAAAAGATGATAAGGATATCTAGCACTTTGAAGGAATTTTGATTCTTTACACAGTCTGGATCTCAAATTATATGTAGAAGGATATCTATTCATGGAGAGAAGATGCAAAAATCAGTTATGGAGTAAATTAGAAATGGAAGCTATTGCTGAACAAGAATTAAAGAATAAAGTTGGTTTTCTAGGAAACTTCTAATGTGAAAAAAGCCTTGCCCATTAATTTTGCCACAGGTCAGTGGTAAGAATTCACAGAAGATGACTTGCAGCTACCATTTTATCTGTATTTGGGAACTGACATGAAATACATGAATAGCTCAGTCTTCTGTGCACAACTGACCTGCACAACCACCACTATTCACAACTGGCACTTTTTGTTGGCAGTCTGAGCAGAAAACCTAGGGATTACATTGGCATCGAGTCTGAAACACACTCTGAAACCAAATGATGGTCTCTTGAGAACATAGCTGAAGTACCTTATACTGGAGAACAACTAGAACTACATGTGCTATTCATAGCCTGTAGTAGAAACTTTCTGTTTTCAGCATGTTTTGTTTGAGAACAGTAAGTTTAGGTCCTGATAAGTTATTAAAATATATTTTCCAAATAGAGTAAACACTATAAAGACAAAACCTATTATATAATGAGTGCTGGAAGAAGGACTATTCACTTTTGAAAAGTGAATATATACATTTTTTAAGCAGTTAACAGAATGAAATAAGGAGAGCGTAAGTAGCAAACAGCAAAGTATTGCTGGAAATCAACCAAATATAAAAACTGTATGTGCATATGTAGATACAGATATAAACAAAACTGTTACTTTAAATAGTTTCTTACCTTAGCATTTTCAATGCATGGACAAAGAGCCCAAGCTGCACTTGCTTGAACATCTGGGTTGGGATTTTTCAACAGTGACCATAACAAGCGAACTCCATCTAGACTGTCAATTATCCTATTGCAGAAACAGAACAGAAAAGAGATAATTAATTACAGAGTGGACAAGGTTGAATCTCAGATTATATCAGTTTCTTTGGAACATTGCTTTAACAAACACTGGCATGACTTTAACATACTGTTTTGCTTTATGCAAGTGCTTTTATTTTCTTGTCAGCTAATCACCATTAGGATATTCAGCAAACAGTGGTTACTATAGCAGATGGGTGTGAACAAATGATGCAAAGACAGAATGTTTTCTAACTAAATCTCATTAACGTTGTTTAGTTTATCTGGCACTGTCATTCAAAATTCTTACAGAAGATAAAATAAACTACATTAAAACCAGAACTTGTAAACGTGAAAACAAGCATGTGACTTTTTAATGATCTGCATGCAAAGTGAAATCTGAATTCGAGCATACTGGCTTCTTTCATATACTAACAAATACTTTCCAAAACAAATATTTATGCCCAAAACTATGTACTTAACTTTTTATTCAGTCTATGCTTAATGTATTTACCTTGCTCTATGACATATTTTAAAATACTGTTTCTAATCTAGCATTAGAAATTAAAATGGTCACACCACAGAGCATCCTTTGTTGGGCACGAATAACGCGTAACTTGTTTCCCATGTGCTCCTTACTAAAAAGGCCAACACTGAGCACTATGTTATAATTACTTAAACACACTCTAATCAAAGTATCTTCGTGAGTAGCTGAGAAATGAATTATCATCAGAATCACCTCTATACCATCTGCATTATGTTAATAGATTGATCACACTTGGGGATTATAAATTTACTTTGGGTTCCAGTGAATACCCTAAGTGGAAAAAAAGGTCAAACAAAACTTAATAGCCTTTACTAACATGCCTTTTTTTTTTTCAAAAAGACATGCTACATTCAGAGCAGATGAGATGGAGGAAGCAGGTACAACTCCATTGTCTAACCTCAAAAGTAAAAAATTCAGTTGCATAAAATGTATTGACATCTTTAATTGTAAATGCAAGAGAAACTGAAATACAGATTGATCTTAAAAACAGCAGATTAGACAACTCATTTGTGTTCACTACACATGTTTTGCCAGGAAATTTTAAAACTAACTATAAAATGAACTATGTAATCCTATCACCATTTGAAGCAGAAAAGATAATTAAGGACATGCAGTCTTTCTAAAATAAGCAAGGATTTTATTCATAACATGTTTAAGCAAACTGGTTAAACAACTATGTTTTTCAAAATAATACTTTTTGTACAAAGCAATAGTTAAGCTAAGACACTGGGAATTTTTTAAGGTCTGCTAAATTTAGTACAGCTTATTTTACACACCCACCTCCAAATCAACTGCAAGAAAATCATCATTCAAAGGACAAGTTCAGAAGTCTTAACATAATAAAATAAAGCAGCATAATCACGAACTACACAATTACACATATATGATCACACAGTAAGGATGACTCAAGTAAAAGCTTCAATAAATACCTCCAAATCCCACTTCTAAGCAGTTTTAACATTACCCTCCTGCCCTTTCAGAAAGCACAAGGAATTTTTTCCTATATAGAAATTAATTAAAAAAGAACCTATCAATCTCTCCTCCAGTCAAGTGAGTACCAACACGAGGTACTTCCTCCCAAGAGGGGCTAAATATAAATGACCCAGGTCTAACCAGTATATAAAAATCAAGAGATAGAAGCCAAACTCTGAGCTCAGATTTTTCCACCATACTTTAAAAAAACAATCTCTAGGCTGACGTATCTTTCCTTTCTATCTTTTTAAGCTTCCTTTTCAATTTAAAGTTTACTTTCATTTTCTTTTCAGGTTTCTCATCTTCTATTGAGTGTTTCAAGGTAAAATAGGCTCAATACATCGTTCATTTTCTGAAGAAGAGTTTTACCTTTTGCTTGAAGACCAGAAAGACTGGTTGTTTTAGATGCAACAGCACCCAGTTAAGAATGTCTGAAAAGTGTAGTTCTCTGATCATTCAACATGTATAAAATCAAAGTGGAAAACACTACAGACAAAACAATTGTGTTGCTTATCACTGAGTACTGCTTTCTCAGTTACACTAGATTAAGTCAAATAAACTCTACAGACATGAATGATGCTCTTAAATTCCTATTCTAGAAGAATTATCATTTTGAAATCACCATACAAGCTCAAAACCTTTTATTTTCATCTTGCTGAAAGCATATATTTGCTAATTAAGAAAGCATTGCTAGAGTTCAATTTTTTATCTTTCTATGGTTTCACTACACAATCCAGCAGATGAAGAAAATGGGTGCTGAATGAGCAAAGGAACACTAAAATAAATGGTGCTGAAAAATGTTTCCTCTATAAAAGTGCTTAGATACGAGTTTCCTTCCTTCATGAAAATTCCGTTTTAACATTGAAAAAAGTACACATTCAAGTTTCTTCACAAATAAACAAGGAAGGGAGAGGAAAATAGACCTGTAATCTTGAAAATTTCAGCTCTAATGGCTTAATGCTAAACAATATTCTGATTTGCTCTTGTATATAGTTTTTGTATCTAATTTTCTTCCCAAAATTTATTATAATATAATTAGCAGGATGCTGTAATAAAGCTGCTTACCACAATAAATACAAGCAAATATACCATAAAATTTACTTTGGTTGTCATTCAATTCTGTATTCACCCACTGCTAGCACATTATTCACTCTGTGGTTTCAGTCACTTAAATGATGTATTTCATAATAATTTGTTGACATTTTGATGATAAAATTAAACTACAATTAAATCTGGAGTAAGAAACCACTCATGGGTCTGTTAAAACACAGGTTTTTGAATAAAAATACAAAACATTATAAAATAGCTGATCTGCATGTATGTAATGTATCTAATGGACAGGACACTATTATTAATTGTCAAAATTTTAAATGGCATGAAACTCACTCAAAGTAGAAATGCAAACTTTATTGTAGGCAGTTGCTGTCTGGTGTGTCACTATAAGTATATAACAATATATAAACACGTGGTGCTCAAATGCAACAGCACAGATTCTGAGGTATTGTGGCTCTACTCCTTAACACAGCCAAGTCACCTCATGATAGAACTGGACTACCCCTTCTAATTCAAAGCTCTGTGCCTTATCATAGACTGATCTTATTTGACCACTGATACAATTTAGAACAGGTATAGATTATTCTGCTCCTCAAAATAACAAATAGAAGTTGCATTAGCAGTTAGAAATGGCTGGAGTTAAGAGGTGCTCCTGTGCTGGCCAGACATGAGTAGAGCAGAGGTGAAGGGATACACAGTTGGCATCACTCCTACTAAAAGGCAACTACAAGGTTTATGACCAAAATATACTCTTACTTTTCACACAGAACTGCTGATGTATGGTGTATATAGAATAGGATTTATGGGCAAATAATTCAGTGCAACTAAACCCATCCAGAGATTATTGGTGTGTTTAGGTTACACTGAATTATTATTTGCTATTTGGCCAATGCAGACAACTTAACAAGATAATTTTTCAATTACTTTTTTTGTCTGTTCACAGGCAAAAGTTGCTTAACAAAGACTCCAAATTATTTAAGAATCTTGATATCCAGGCAACATTGAACATCATGAGCTAGACATAGGTCATAATTAAAGCAATTTACTTTGCTTTATATATATATATATATATATATATATATAAAAAAAATAACAAAGCTGTTAATCCAAAATAGTACTTGTCTTTCAAATTAAAATTTAATATTGAATATTTCCAGTAGAAATGTCAGCATGAATTGCTTAAACACAAATACATACACACAGCCCGGACATCTGTTTGTCATATCTATCATCTTTCTCTGGTACAATGTTATTTGCCAGACCTTTAAGAACTCTAGTTTAATTGCCTGCCAATTTAGACCACAAACACAAATGTAAATAAACAAAGTTATACTGACTCTGTACTGTGCTCACTGGTAAGATTACAGGGTTTAACTCCGGCAGAATGTAATCTCATCTTTTTTGAAACCACAATTGAGCATTTTTCTTAAAACTTTCACTAGTCTTCTGGACTGCTTTGATAAATATCATTATATACCAATGACTCAAACTCCATCTGTTTGGCTAAAATAATTGTACATTCTAGTTAGTAAGACTCTAAACCCTCAGTTTTGAATGTTAACGATGAAGTCTATGGGTTTTCAAATGGAAAGGGCAAGTGAAAATCTAGTGGCATTTAAAGAATCAGCATTTGTTTTCAGAAAGAGAAAAGGAATAACTTGTAAAAAGTTCCTCAAAAAGCCAAATAAACACAAAAAATTAACTGCAGCATCTCTATCTGTGGCAGTGCAGCAGACCAAGTATGAAGAACAGCTTCACGCTGTCCACGTAAGACTAAGGAAGTTCAGTCACATAATTATGCTTTTTTTAAGATAAGTCAACTTATTTTTGGCTGTGAGAGAAGCTGGCTGCTGTTCTTTATTTTAAAAAGCTCAATAGAGCCAGTAAGAATCATTTAATTACTTGAGGTTGCCTTGAAGTAAAGGATTGGTGCAGAAAAGTAACACTAATGTACTCTCTGCTAGTAGTTTGTAGGAGTTATGGTCAACTAGGAAACATGGCAAAAATAAAAATATACAAAATACATGCAGAAGATGTAGATTCACCTATGCCTATCTACTAGTCTCTCTTTTGTCAGTGCAGGCTTCCTCCATGGAACATAAAATAACTGAAAAGCATTTATCTCAGAATTTAACTGCACTGCTTCATTCTCAGGTTTTTATAATCCATGATAATATTTCATTTCCTATATTAATCTCATCTTCTTCATTAGATATCCTTGAATCATTCAGAAAAATTATGTGAGCTTCATTCTTGGTCTGGTTGGTTTCCACATACCTACTGCTGCAAGGATAACCACATTCAAAACAGAAGACAGCTCAACTGAATATTTAGTCTCTTAGCCACACTTTGTTAAACAAGCACGAAGGTAACGAAATGCAAGAACATATCTAAAAATTCTCAACTATTATGAGAGCTTACCTTTAAATATTTCTGTGGGGTTTTTTTGGGTTTTTTTTCTGGGTTTCTAGTATATATGAAAGTCAATGACAGCTGAATCCAGAAAAATCATCATAGTTTTCAAAATTTCTGTAATGCCAAACTAAAAAGCAAACAGAACCTTTCTCTACAGTTGACAAAGACAAGTATCAAGACATGCCAGTCAAATTTGTGAGGACAAAGGCTAATAGCAGAGAACTGATTGGCTTGACAGGTTCTAGGCATTCTGAGAAATAAGTGATTAGGAAATAGGGAATGCAACAGGGTTCCAGCTAGATGAATAAGAAAGACCATGAACAGCTAAATATCAACCTGCAATGGGAAGTTCTCATTACCTGTATACACTTACAGGCTATGAGTAGCTTTGCTTCACTTCTTTTTAGAAGATAATCTTGCACATCCCCACATCCTTGTTAAGATGTGTCTTTCTGGTTTAGAACTTTCCAAAACATTTACAGAAAGAGACTGAATTCCACAGTAGTTTCTAAAAAGGCTACTTATTGTTTTAGGCCAAAATTCCGTAAATGAAAAAAAGTCATACTACAGACTGTGTGTATGTATTCTTCATGTCTTTGGTGACCTGTTCTGCCCAAAAGGAGAGTGGAATGGATGTACCTGTTGGGTTTTTTTTTTTTGAGAGAGGTTGTTTTTAAGTGCTCTTAACTCTGTGAGAGGCAGAGCACTAAATTAAGCAAATCACTGAAATGTGTGAACAGTTACGCTGCTGTCAACGTTTTAACTAAGCATTCTTTTTAAAAAAATTGCTGAATTGGTATCAAACTTATCCCCACTTGGATGAATCATGGACTGGGAGAAGACAGCAGCATTATCTCTTCTAGTACTATGAGCCTAGCTAGCACAATAGATTAGGTACATTTCACAATGTTGCTAGTAAAAATAAATATTGTGTAACAGCTTTTTTGTAGTAGCAAAAATCATATTCTACACTTAGATAAGATTTTGCTTATTTGTTAATGTTTCAAAATACTTTTAAAAACACTTATAAAGTTTAGAACTCAACAGAGAATTTTTTATAGGAACAAAATTCAACATTTGATTCCTTTGTTCATTCCTCATAAACTTTGTAAAACTTTTTCCCAAACAACCTGTACTCTCTCCTCAAAAACAGATGGACTTTGTTCTATTACAATTTTAGCAGCAACTTGTATTGCTTATCCTGAACACATTCCAGTATGAAGCTATCCATACTGGATACTACAAGTGACAGTTTTGAGTACTGGAGTATGTCTGAGGTTTTATAAATATCAATTTATATTTACTGGCATTTAAGTTTCTCAGTATTTGCAATGCTAATTCTGTTAATACATTACACTAAAGGGTGATTTTTAGTGAGATGTCATGTAAGTGATTTCATTTATTTATACTTTCATGCTACATGGCTAACTGCTCATACAACCCATGTTTACAGTTGTGTACCATCCAGCCTTTTGCCACTGGGTGACAGCCAAAGCATGAAAACAAAAGCTCTATTCAGGAAAAGAATTCCCTGCACTGCTATATGAATATCAAGTGAATTATGCAAATCAGAACAGGAGGAGCTTAATAAAACTCTCTTTCTGACCTCCCTTATGTATAAGAAGGGAAATATGCCGAGAATCTTGAAGTAAATATCCCTGTACAGAAACAGTAGGCACAGTCAATGCCCACCACAACATTTAACTGGAACGCTTCATCATAAAACCCAAGGATCTTTCTAAGTTGTACAAATCTACATCACAAAATCAGAGAGAGGAGCAACTCGCAGTAAAAGACAGTCTTTTTCATTGGTTTTGCAACGGAATAAGAGGGGAGGAAAGAGTCCAAATTTGTCTGAATTCACAAAAGGAATGATGGAGAGGGACAAGAGAGATAAAACACAAGCAGTACTGTACTTCAAAAAATTTAAGTTTATTTTCATGACAGTTAATGGGCACATTTCCTTTTAGAATAACTTTCTCTAATTTAGGCTATTATTTACGATTTGAGAACAGATGTAAAAGAAGGCAACACATGTACATATCATGCAGTGCTTCAAAATGGTTCTTTGAATTTAAAACTTGGTAAAAATCAATTTAATAAGGGTCTATTTGGCTTTCCTCAAAATGCAAAAGCTTTTACATTCTATATATTTCCTCAATATTTTTTTATATAGCACATTTACAGTAGGATGAAACTAACCCATACGGTCCTGTAAAACACAAAAAGTAAAATATTCTTTTATGTCAGATTCGAATTTACTATATTTGCAACAGAATTACTAATATTTTATGATATTTAAAATGCTATGAATATTAATAACTTACTTCATATTTTCAGCTTCTGTTGCACAAGCTCCTACTGCTTTGTTGACATTCACAAGTAATGCCTGATCAGTTGCAGTCAGTAGCTTCACTATAGGTGGTATTCCATCACATCTGCGGATGGTACCCCGATTTATTCGCTCCTGGCAACACTCTCCCAGTGCTCCAACAACATGTATAAGGACTTCTTCAGGCTGATCAGTAAGGAGTGCTACCAAAGTTTCTATGGTTTTATATTCTCGAAATCTAAAAGACAGCAATAAAGTTATTTTCAGCATGTTACCATTATAAGTTTAATTTTATAATTAAAGTATCATTATAATTGCAGTACAATGTGCAATTTCTGTATGCAAATCATCTTACTGAAGAAATCTTAATACAGATTAACCATTCCAATCACTTATTCCAAATGTGACATACAGCCTGTTTTCTTACTCTACCATTCTAATGACATTTCTCTAATTTAGTTGTCTGGGAATCTCCTGAGTAATTTGAGGGTTTTCTAAAAATTGAGATGTGGATGCAACATCTCTAAATAGCTGAAAACAAACCAGAAGACTGGCAATTACTGTGCTGTCCTAACTTCCAGTACTTTTTTCTGCCATGTTAACAATAACCAGAGTAGTAGCCTACCAGATCCTTCTCCATCTCTCTGAACCAAATGAATAATCTTACTTTTCACTAAATATCAGCCTTTAGAGAGTTTGCCCTGACCAGCTCTATACTTAGTCCAGGCCAAATACATTGTATTTTCTGAAGGTCAGACCCTTAGTTCTAATACACTTCTATTACATTATGTTAGACTCTAATCTGAACTTAAGAACTAAGTTGACAGACAATTGACTTGAGTGCTATATTAATACTTTCTTCCTTCTTCATAGAATTTTTGATACTGAAAATGAAAAATACAGTTTTTAAAAATCCTGGAGGCCCTACCCTACAAAAAGATGTGTGCTAAACCTCAGAAGTTCGTTTTTTAGAACAGGACTTTTTCCTCCGTGGTGGAATAATTTTCTAAGTTTGTTTTGTTTGAAACTTAGAGGATTATTTACACTTAGCAAATACTGTCTCTTCCTTTCATACATTTTCTGACACACCTTGACAGTTCCACTTGGTATATCAAACTCGATCTAACCTGTAGCTAATCTACTTGTCAGAGATAATTTCTCTGAGGGTACTGAGTTCTCATTTCTGCTTCCCCCTTCATCCCCCACCTTCTGAAAGTGTCTACTTGAGCTACAAAACCTTAGTGTTTTCCAAGAATCAGTTGCACATGTGGCTTTTCTTTCATACAAAAAAAAAATAAAAATAGTATTTCTGATATTTTTATGGCAAAACTAGAACTGTTTCAATAAAAATTAATCTTTCCAAGATGGATTATCAGCATAACAATTAAAGTAACTGAGAAATGAGAAACTTTCTTTTGTCATTATCCAAACCTTTGCTTAAAGAGAAATCTTCCTCTCTTTGTTTACTATAATTTGGAAGTATCCCTGTAATTACTTGTTTCAAGAGTAAACATCGGCAGCATGGAAAAAAAAGAGCAATAAAGTAAGCAAATAATTTAAAAAACAAAAAACCCATATTTTCTCTGGCTATTTTTTCTGTGTTGCATATCAACTGCTTCACAGATGGGACAATATGAGCTGGCTCTGCATCAGGCAGGCTCCACTCTGACAGAGCTGCTGGCTCGGGCCATCTTGTGTCCAGAAGCAGAACGGCTCCTTGCACGCAAACTGGAATCTGAGCTCGACAGGCCCAGGCACCTGTGTCAGCTCACTGCTGAGTCAGCACAGCCTCCCAGCAATGCACTTCAGGTATAGGAAATACTACTGAGTACTTTGAAGGTAATTAAGTGTCCCTGCAGGAACGAGCAGGGCTTGCTAGTTCTAGCTTCATGCCAGACTCAAACTCATCCCTCCAGATCTACTTGGTGTTTTCATGTTATCTTCACTCCCTCGTCTTTAGTGCCCTCCCATCTTTAGTTTGGATACGGTTTTAATGCTTCAGACTCAGCACTACATAACACATGAACTCAGCTGGAGCTGTGCCTGGCTAGTAACCTTCGTGTAGCATCAAGCACTTGCCAAAGATATGTGAGTAGCCCAACAAAAATCTGTTTGCATTTGGACAGAATTATTGGCTACAGCTATACTAATAAATAAAACAGGCAAAGGCTCATTCTCTAGCCCTGAGGACGAGAAGCACAACAGAGCATCCATATGGCTAAAATCTCTCCTCCTCACAACTCAGGGTGGCCTCACCCATTCTGCCTAATGGAAACAATCTGTTGCCTGCACTGTTCCCAAGAAGTGTCTGGGCATTGTCTGGGAGAGTGCTTGCTGGCACAAACTGTGTAAGGGACTGTGCTGGCAGTTAAACAGTATGGATAATCCTAACATTGTGCCTGAACCCTGAAAGATTTGGCCCTGTTTAGTTTACTAGTGCAGAGAGAGCCATTCACTCTGTCTCATCACTGATTTATCCAAAAACAGGATACCTCTGTGCAGATACCCAAAGCCCACAAAAAAAGGAGGATATACTGTTCTAAAAAGTTAGGTTCTGTGTAATCAAGAATGCAAAAAGCAATTGGACAGCAGAAGATGTAAAGACCTATGGGTCTGTATTCCAATAGTTTGGGAACTTATTTAGGATAGTAAAAAGAATTTAAACCCTTATAGCGGAAATTTTTCGAATTCGTATCCAGCCTTTATCTATCGTATGTGCTTATCCAGAGGAGTACACTAAAATGAGGGCTGCAGGAAAAGGTTATCTCTTACTGACACTCTTTCTAACCTATGAATCTTGTGTTCTTTTGTACAGAGCAGCATAACTTCTGAAGGAAAACTAACAAATATGCAGTAGAGCAAGCTTTTTAAGGTAAGGTGCATGAATCTGATAAAGTTAATTTTAGATAAGAGGGCAAGTAGTCTCAATCATTAAGCTGTTCTGTGAAAGGTGGAGGGTGATCACTCCTGCTATCACAGTCTCAGATAATTAGGACCCTGGTACTGAGAGGTTGCAGGTGCCTACAGTAGGACTTTCATCAGTTAATTCCACCCATTTAGAAGCTGGGTCTCCAGATTAAGCTACTTTTCTGAGCCCCTTCTGTAGTCAAGAAGAGAGGCATCTAGGCTAATTATCCTAAACTCCAGTATATTTTTAATTTGTATTAGATATCTACCCTAGAATGAGATTATTTGCTCTGTGTCTTTCTTGATGTAAGATGTTAAGTGTACTAAACAGTCTCTCTACCATGCAGCAGTGACTCCAGTTCATAACCCACAGAGAGGAGGGGGTTATCAGATACAGCCACGTGTCAAGTGTTTAGTACTTGCTAGTACACCTCCCAACTCAGTGTCCTGTTCTGTCTCTTAACTATTCATTAGAGGTACCACTTGTCGCCACCGACTTTCAAGATTCTAGGAACTTAACACTGTCTCCACTGTACCCTGATGAGGTCAGGTGGCAGTTTTTAAGTATTATAAAACCTAAGCTAAAAGACCAACTAATTATAAAGAATATTTTTGAAGAATCATGACACAACAATTTTGAAAAAAATAGAGGCCTGTAAAATCAAAACATGATAATGTAATAAATGCTCGTAAAAGGAAGTCGTTACTTTGACACATTTTCTATACTGATTGCACATTTCCAGATTGCTCCTGTCACAGCTGCCAGAAGTTGTTTGTTTTCAGAGTTATTAAGCAGAACAGATAGTGGTTGTAGACCTCCATGTTGTCTAACCAGGTCACGTGTTTCTTCATCTTCTGCACACTATATAAAACAAATACATAGATTATGTAAAAATGTGTAAAATTATGTCTTCCAAAGCTAGCTGTATTACCTTGTAACTAGTAAAAGCTAATACAGAAGAAAACATAAATAATGTATTAAAGTATCCCACTATGCTAACAACTCACTAAGAGAGTTTGACAGTGAACTGCTGCTGTATATGCAGCAGCATATATACTGTCTCATTGTCCACTTCGGGGGCAAAAAAACAGAAAAAATCCAAAGAGGCTCTTTGCACAGTATGTCCTTCCTCTCCCCACTGGCTACCTGTGCAATTTAGGGCTTGTACACAAGAAGAATAACTAGGAACTTAACAACAATATTAAATATGCAGCTAGAATATTCACAACATTTTTATAAAGTAATTTCTTATGCACTTGAGAAATAGTGAATAGAGAAATAAGAAATATTAAAACTGACAACCACATGAAAACAAAGGACTAATCCTGGCTCTGAACTACTGATTAGAATACAATTACCTTAAATATGGCACTTGCACAATGCATCTGAAGCTCCTCATGTTCACTCTTCAGATTTTTCACCAGGTTCTCAATCATTCCTTCCGTCCTTATTGCAAGTCTGTAGCTTGGCTAAAAAGATAAACTGCATTTTTCAAATCCAGTATATTAACAGTCAACAGATCACAACAATTATACAGTACCACAACTCTAGGGTTTGACATTGAGAAGTCTTGTACTTTACTGCAAGCACAAGTCATCATTGCCTTGAAAACACTACTGATGGATCTCAAAGGTAAGCAAATACATAAATTCTCTGCAGTGCTCTTCAAATCACATGTAAAACTAGGTGCTGCAATGCCATTTGGCTTAAACAGAATGCAAAATATAATGAAAGGTGTCCAGACGCCCTCCTTAGTCATGGAAGTAAAAGAATGGGATCAAGAAGTACCCACTCACTTCATTGAGAACCAGCAGCCAAAACAACAGATCTATTTCTAGAACGAGGTTAGAAAAACATGTTCTTGGAATTAAATTTTTTTTGTGATACTTTCTTCCATGTTTTAACCTACAGGCATTGTAACAGGGGATCGTTGTTTAAGAGAGGGGAAATATCTGTGTAAGAGATGCATTTAGTGCTCTTTCCAAGTTAGGTCAGACAAGAAACCCACAAAAACATCACCTTCTCAATATAAATTTACTGAACCTAAAACTTGTTAGGTTTATGTCTCATATAACATATCTAAATTCATGCAATTCAAGAAGCTAATTTTTAACAGATAAAGTGTTCAATAATGAAAAGCTTTCAAAAATTAGTGTCTTTTGTGTCTCAAATTCACCAAGAGAACTTAAGTATGTTTTTTATCTGAAGTGCTATACACCTGAATTTGAAATATGATTCTACAAATGGAGATACAGAATCATAAAACATACAATCATTTAGGTTGGAAAAAAACCTTTAAGATGTTCAAGCCCAAGTATTAACCCAGCATTGTCAAGTCCACCACTAAAGCATGACCTTAAGTGCCACATCTGCATGTCTCTCAAATACTTCCATTGATGATGACTCAACTACTTCCCTGGGCAGCCTGTTCCAACGCTTGACTACCCTTTCAGTGAAGTTTTGCCCAATATCCAAACTAAACCTCCTCTGATTCAATTTGAGGCCATTTTCTCTGGTCCTATTACTTGTTAGCTGGGAGAAGATATCAACCCCTACCTTGCTACAACCTCCTTCCAGGTAGCTGGAGGGAGTGATCAGGTTCCCCCCAAAGCCTCCTTTCCTTCAAGCTGAACACCCCCACCTTCCTCAGCTGCTCTTGTGCTCCAGACCCTTCAGCAGCAATGTTGTCCTTCTCTGGACATGCTCCAGCACCTCAATGTCTTTCTTGTTGTGAGGCACCCAGAAATGAACCCAGTATTCCAGGTGTGGCCTCAGCAGTGCTGAGTACAGTGGACAATCACTGCTCTGGTCCTGCTGGCCACACTGTTGCTGACACAGGCCAGGATACCACTGACCTCCTTGGACACCTGGGCACTCTGATGGATCACGTTCAGCCAGTGTCGACCAACACCCCAAGGTCCCTTTCCACCAGGCAGCTTTCCAGCCACTCTTCCCCCAGCCTGGAGCACTGAATGAGGATATTGTGACCCATGGGCAGGACCTGGCATTTGATCTTGTTTGAACCTCCTACCACTGGCCTCAGCTCATTGATCCAGCCAGTCCAGACCCTACTGCAAATCCTTTCTGCCCTCCAGCAGATCAGTATTGCCACTCAGCTTGGTGTATTTCTAAACTTACTGAGGGTGCTCTTGATCCCCTCACTCAGATCACTGATAAAGATATTAAACAGAACAGTCCCGCTCATGTAATCACATATATCGCCACAGTAAAAAATCCTTGTATTTAAAAACTTAATGTACTCAAAGTTGTGAAACCTGTCATAGAACCTGTAGAAAAACCACATATGTTCCTTTCTCCTATTTGCAATTGATCAGACACCATGTTACCCAGTTCACAAGGACACTGCAAACCACTCTGCCCTGCACTGCCTCGGGTCTTCTCGATCATACCTACAGGTTAGCTTTGTAGAACTTAAATGAACTGATTAACCAGAATATAAAATCTTAGGTCAAAAAATTGGTAAAGTATGATATAAAGAATGAGAAAAAAAACGCAACCGATTAGGGCTCTCATTTCTCCTAGTCATTTAAGTAAAAAATATGTTGCCTTTACTTCATGACAAGCTGTGACCACTTCAACACCACTTTGCTCACACAAAACATCTACTTCCTGATGGGATAACTGCCCTTATGTAGGTGACAGTAAAATGCAATAATTCCTTTTATTATGAATCGTTTAATGCTTAGAAATAATTGTTTTAATGCTTAGAAATTATTTAGCTATTTGTATTTACTTACCTCTGACGCACATTCTTGTAGTGTCCCCACTATTGGGATTAAGATGTTTGCATCTGAGCATTTGAGCCATCTAGCTAATAATGGAATGCCACCAGCTTTACGGATTGCCTTCTTGTTTTTGGTGCTTTTGCTGCAGCTCCAGAGTGCCAAAGCCCCACAACGGGCTATTTCAGTATCTTCAGCTTGGTATGGTGCTCCCATTGAAACACCCTCCAACAATGCAACCTAAAGAACCCCAATTTTTAAATATCAAAAGGGAAGTCTGATATTATACTACTTTTTAATCATGGTAAACACTACCACAATAATCACATTTACAACACATGATATATTTTTTTTAGCAAAAATACACATTTTAATGTCTGCTTACCAGTCTCTTGATTCCTCCATGTTGCCTTACTGTCTTTCGTGCTCGTTTAAATCTGGCAACATTAGCAATTGTTTCAGCTGCCAAACACTTTAGATCTTTATCTGGAGAGTCTAGTATTTTCACCATGATCTCTAAGCCTCCGAGATCTGCAATTGCATGTCTGATCAGTATATTTTGACTAATTTCCTTCAGGATTTTTAATGAACCAGTCTAAACAATGGGAAACAACAGATGTTAAACATTATTTAATTATACAGAAAATATTAACATTAACTAAAATACTGGGTAATCTAAAACATTTTATCTTTTATACTTAGGAGAAAAGAAAGAAACTGAAAGGCAAAGAAATTGATTTCTTCCTGAAAATCTGAAGAAATAAAGAAAACACAGAAATGATAAATCAATTTTCTTTATACTCTGTAACTCTGAAAATTGAGAAAATATTCTAATAGAAAGTGCATTTTCATAGTCCTATTTGACAAAGCTACTTACTTGACATTTAATTTCTTCTGTATCAAGTAAATTAATTAACACTTCAAGACATCCAGTGTCTTTGACAGCCAGCTGACACGATTCTTGGGCCATATTGAAATCTCTCATCAAACACAGTGCAATTACAGTAGCCGTTGGATCACCTCCCTATAATAAAGCAAGTAGTTAACAAATGCATAAAGTGCATTTAATATAAAACTTTATCACTTCTGCTCATGAAACTACTAAAGAAGAAATATGTCGGATTTTTTGTTTCTACATAGTAAGAAATGGATTTATTGATAAAGTCTGTAAATGGCATAAAGGTTCAAGTGAGGGAATAGCTCAGGTAAGAAATTATTAGTGTGCTGTGAATGGACCAGAAAATTAGACGGCCAGTGTTGTGTGTTAGCCTTACAAAATTCACCAAGGCTGTGGCAACGGTGATCCAGTTGATATGTCCAACTGGACTCCATAAGGATTTTGACAAAGTCCCTCCCTAATAGCTTTTAAAGAAACTAAGGCCCTGTATTGTAACAGGAAAGACTGGAAAGAATGACTAAAGGATATGATAGGAGCAAAAAATCAGTTCAGTAAAGGGATGTGATTTAGTGGAGTTCACAGATCTGTGCTGAAGTTATGCAATTCAACACACTCGTAAACACTTCGAGAAATGGAACTAGTTACATGACAAAGTTTGCTGATCATATTATGTTTCAGGTTGTGACAACATGCTAAAAACTTATTAAGACTAAGAGCAAATGAAAAACAGCAAAGGAGTAAATGAGAAATGAGTAAAACAGAAAATGATAAATAATGTATATCAGAAAAAAAAATCATAATTCCATAGATGAAATGATAGTTTTTCAACCAACCATTAAAAATTAAAAATGTTATCTTGTGGTTGGGGTAGAAGGCAATCAAATAAATAGAGTACTAAGACTTGGCAAAAAATAGTATACAGAGAATGTCGCTATACCGCAGTATAAATGCATGGTTCACATGCAACTTTAAAACTTCATGCAATTCTGCCACTTCCCTTTCAGGAAGCCTACTACAGCACTGGAAGATCTTCAGAAAAGAGCAGCAAACACAATCAAAAGTGTATTTGGTCTAGAGCAAGGATGCCTGAAAGGATATGATAGATGTCTACAGTGTGAGGGATGGCACTGAGTAGGACAGAGAGGGATCGACTGTCCTATGTCTCCTTCGATACAGAAATAATCTCCTTAAACAATGAGTTATAACAGGGGGAGTTGGTTCTTCAAATAAGGTACAGACTAGTGGAAATAGTTGTGAAATGATTCTGTGAAAGTTGTTTTCACTGAAGGTCAGTAAAAACATACATATTTCATTCAATTATTTTCAACGTCCTGAGTTAAAAAACGTGTGGTAGCCTGAAAAGCATTACAAAGCTGTGTTTGCCCTGTTCTTACTTCCCTCTGGGCAAACTTTCATGGTTCTGGATTTCTTCTGCCTTGCTAAAATATGGTAAGAACAGAGTTTCACTCTACTATAGGTTATACAAGCTTCCCACGTTTGTGAGGAAGTCAGGACATCAGAATGCAAAAGATGAACTTCAACCACACCAAACTTTCACCTTGATCATCGTGTCTCCCCTTCTGCTGCAGTCATGTTACTGGGATACACTGTCATTTGATCTGCTCAAAACAGGGGGGTTTTATGTCTAAACTGAAGGTTACAAATAATGAAAACAGGCTACACCTTGAGGAGTTCTGTCCTGGGCAAAGAGCATATAAAAAGATTTGGGATGATGGATATGAGTTAGAGATTACAGTGTAATATTTGATTAATGGATGAACTTTGGGATGTATAATTGGAAGAAACTGGTAAGAACATGCACGTTATCTCTTTTTAGGCACTTTGCATTTACTACTGAAATTCTGTGTCTAATTTTCCTTTTCACAGTTCTAGAACGAAAGTGAAAAGATGGAGATGATTCAGTGGAGAAAAATAAAGATTACTGTAAGCCTGGAAAATAAGAGAGACATGAGGAACACTATTTAGTTTATTAAAAAGTAAATTAAGGTATGAATCATTCCTAGTGACTAAATAAATCAAATAGGAATAGGAGCATGATCACAGAGAGCTCTACAGTCTAGCACAAGAGATTCGATTATTTGTAAGGTACTAAAACTTAGATAAGGAGTAAAGTGCAAGTTTTCCATTGTGTGGTTACTTATACTCTGGAGGAAATTACTTAAGAGTGATGATAAGTTTTCCATCAAAGGACATTTTTCAGTCATGACTGGATGTTTTCCTGAACGATAAGCTCTATTTCAGTCACTACTCCTATTCTAAAAGCAAGAAAGAAATCAAAGAACACAACACAGAGAGTCAAACCATATGACAATGGATTTTTTTTAAACTATAAAATAGGTTTACTGTTAATAGAATCAGGAATGAACAGAACTGCTGCACAGAAGTTAGGAAGGCTGAGTTACCACATAGCTGCAACAGAAGCTGCAGCACATGAATAATGCCAACTGGTATTAACATGGAAATCACAACTTAGTGTACCTAGTAAATCAAACTACAGTATCCACCTTCTGCACACCTCTGAATTCCAGGGAAACTTTGGCTCCCATCCAGATCTAAAGTGTACTGCCCAAGCCCACCTCCTCTAAATGATGGTTTTGAATCTGTAAAAACTTTTAGCCAACCCTTTCCAGTTGTGCACATCATAATGAAATACAGAATATTGAAATAATGTTTGCTAACACTAAACAAGTAGATTGAGCAAAAATAGAACTTATGCAGCGTATTTCTTCAATGTAAACAGAAACAGTAAGACAAATACAGTTTAACATGCTCTTCAACAGTTAGGATAAATGTAGTAGAGAATCACAAGTGAGAAAATACATCCAAAAAGAAACTGACTATTTAATAAGGTTTCAGACCAGTAACTTATATTAGACAAAACACTTCTGATGACCAATAAAGTATATGCTGATAGTGCTTCATAATCATCACTTAAATTTCTTGTAATAATAGATATCCACAGAATTTCCCCTCAAAATAAAAAGTTGAATATAAAGGTAACTTTTAAAGAGCTTTAACATATACTGTGCTAAAGGAAGATGCCCCAAATTTTTTTATGTTATCTTTTTTTAATCATCATTATCATCTTGACTTCAGAAGAATGAAATATGTCTTGCTTCAATAACTCATTTTCATCTACTTTGAAAGTATGTCCTAGGATATAAAATAGTGTAACAATTTCTCAAATGATTTCCTAGAGAAATCAGTTTATCCACGCATATAAAACTCTAAATTATCTTTTAAAAAATCTGGAAGATATGATTACAAACCCACATGGAATATTCTTCAGTTCAAAAAAACTTACAGCTGTCCTTTTATGAAATTTGTGATCTTTCCACATACCTTAGATTTTGATATTTACTTTGCTTCGTATCATAAAAAATTTGCAACAGGTGCTATAAGTGAAAACTTGTCTTTTTATTATTTTACATGATGTAAGAACTATATTGCTGACCTAAAAAGTGATGTCTCCTCTTTTGAGGACTGCTCCTCCTACTAACATAGTAATCCAAAATTCCCTTATCTTACATATATAATGGTTGGCACATGATATTTAATATAAACCAGGTTTTTTTAAAAATAACTTTTCTTATACTAAATAAAAAATAGAATATATTTTTATATATACATTTTATTTTTTCAGCTTCAAAAGAACATACTGATTTAAGTGTTTTTAATGTAAAACCACAATAAAATACTTTTCATATGTGCTGAAGCATCGGTTCCACAAAATAAGAAATATTACTGATGGTTTCAACAATTATTTTTTTGTTTCTTCACTTATCATTACAGTAAGTCTTCCAGTAGTTACAGCATAGATTTTAACATGCATGGAAATAGTTACCTCTCCATTAAGTTGACATGAAATCTGCATCATGTTTTTATGTAATTTGAAATGTGATATGTTGGACGCAAAATAGACTATTGGCAGATCAACAACCAATTTTAAGGCTTGAAATTAAACACAGAATTACTTAAAAATGTGCCTCTCTTCCTATATAGTGGTATAACATATATATATATATATACACAAATTAAATGAAAATCAACCAGTATGACTGTTACACTATGAGTAAATCATCTTCTGTAATAGTAACACACAAACATACCAGTAAAATAATCTTCTGTGTAATGTCTCTGTTACAATACTCAGAGCTCACAACTGAGAATGACAGAACTACTGACAAGATCAAGAATGAAAACAAAGGAAAAACACAAGCAAATATGAACACAACCCAAAACAGAGTTACCAAGGAACACACAGGTTCAAATCATCATTTTGTTTGATACTTCTGTAATAATCAAGAGGAAAAAACTGTTAGTCAACAGCAAGTTTTCAATGAATAAAACCAAGACAGCTAAAAGCATTAAGGGGACTTTTTTACGTATTAACCTGTACTATATTCTACTATTGCTCACTTAGTGTTAGTGAGGGCACAGTGAACAGCTATGATAAAAACATAACTAGCCAGTAATTACTTAGATAACTTGCATGTTTTCATACTAGATGAGCTTAATGCATTCTGCTCTATGGTATTGAGAGAATTGGCTGATGACATGATTTGTTTGCAAAATTGTAGAAAAAAATCTGTTGTTATCCATGGAACACAACATAATCTATCAACATTACAGTGTTGCCAAACAAAAAGGCAAATTTTACAGAGAGACTTATAACCAGATTTTTAACTTGCAATGTACAAGTAATCATCCTTCTTTGGTATAAAGTGTTTAAGTAAGTTTAAGTGTTCATTCAGGGGTTGTATTTCAAAAAAGATACTGAGAAAATTGATAAAAACCAGAAAACATCAAAATATCTCAAAATTATGATTTCCACAGAAAAATGGAAGGAAATGGAGCTATTCACTCTGAAGCAGAGAACAAGGAGGTTCAAAGAAGAGCTAGAATGGCAATCATCTGTTCTCCAGGTCTAGTGTGGGTAAGACAAGAAACCTACACAAGGTAAAAAAGAAAAAATAATGGTAAGGATGTCTGAATTCTGCATATATTGCTTACAGCAGTTATGAAATCTCCATGATGGGAAGGAAAAGCTAGAGAAGTCTTTGTCCAGAAGACACAGAAAGAATTGATGCTGTTTTGGAGGCAAGAAATGGGCTAAATGACCTCCTACATTCTACTCCAGTCCCATTTTCTGCTTGTTTGTGTTTTTTTACTAACTTCTACTACCATGAAATTTTCTAAATAGTAAATTTTTTTATATTTCCTTCTTTTCTTAAAAAAAAGTGAATTGACCCATAATAGAGTATATGATCATAGATACAAATAATAGATAATAAAATATACAGGATTCAGATCTCAATAGCACATATCCCATCCCAATTAAACTCTTCCTATCAACACAAACCTCTAAATTTTGAACCAAGGATCTCAGTCCAGCGGGCTAGGAAAGAAAGATAGAAAATTTCCTCTAAAGTCATCTCTGGAAAGGGTAAACACCATTGAAGTTTTTTGCAGATGATCTGCCAGCAGAAGCTCTACAGACAGCTGAGACTGTACAGAAACTGTGCAGGAGACCATGGGACATCTAGCTGGTACAATTTCTGGAATGCTTGCCCCCCCTACTCCTTCTGCTTGAGCCCTCTCACATCCTGAGTGCTATAATTAGCCCATTTTGACTGACCTACAGCAGAGTTCTGTATCAGAGTTTAGAGCTGCCACAACTGACCCAAGGGAAAGGACACTTTTATTACAAAGGCACCACATACACCTGGACTCAGGACGTTGCTGGTCCTTGAGTCCTTCGACAAAATTCCTTTTCCCAGTAACTTTGTTCCTCCCCTTCCACTGAAACCTAAAGGCATTACAGGAATACAAGTAATAAGTGTACTAACAAGATTATAAAGAAGATTATTCCAAATTTGTTGCCCAATTTGTAGTAAAATGAACATACATACATGGAAATATGTAAGCATTACAATAAAGTTACAGTGCATTTCAGTTTCTTACAAGAAAGCAAGATTAAATAAAAGGAAAATTATAGGTTTTGGCTCACAGACATCTCTACAAATGCAGTACCTATTTGAAGGGGGATTTAATTAATTTATTTAATTAGTGTTAGGATTTAGAGTGAACATGACTGAATGCAACCAGAAAATGAAATACTGTTTCACTTTGCATGGCGATGTCAAGAACATTTTTTTCCTGTTTTGATCCATGGCTTAAATTTATTTTGCCACCGTAAAAGTTTATTTTATTTACTGTATTAAGTAAATCCTGGATAGATAGATTAATGTGCATATCTGTGACAGCAAGCCCATGACTGAATACCAGGAAAGCAAACTGCTGTTTGCAGGCATTTTTGTCACTATTCTTTACAATAATACCCCAGTTTTGATTAGAATATATAATCTGAATGGCAGTTAAAATCTACTTGACTAAATTAAGACCAAACATACCAAGTCAGTATGTTTTTGGAAAACACTGAACAAATAAAATATTATCATGTGATACCCAAGATAAAGTAGGTCAAATGGTAGAAACCTTTATTGTTATACCAGAAAATTTTTAATTAAAATTCATTAATGGAATCCAAAAACTTCTAGAACAAAAACACTGTTTAAGTGAAATCCCAGCCCAAAATATTATTAAAATATTGCCATTTTTATAAAACAAGAAATCCAAAATAAATAGTAAAGTATGAAACAAAATTCTTAGTTTAAACCTTTATGACTTTTTTATTTTCTGTTGAACTTGACCCTCTCAAATCACAGACCCTTTTGTAAATTTCACCTGGAAAATACTTCAAAATTTAAATAAAGTTTGATAAAGCTTAATGAAAGACTGAGTACTGCAATATAATATGTATAATAGGCTTCAGCAAGGCAACTTTTCTATGCTAGTGAATCTCTAAAAACTCTGAGTTTTGTTATGATTTAAATACTAGTTCATATTTTTCATTTTAGTTTATAAAACATACAAGCTGCAACTTGTTAAGACATGAATTATGGACAAGTATAACTGAGTTACGGAATAATTCCTTGACCCACTTCCTGAATCCTCTGGCATTCTTTAGCCAGAGCCTGGCAGTATGTAAACCATACAGATTAACATAAGTAAAGCCAGTGGAAAAACACAGGCATCACAAAGTCTCAAAATCCAAAATATTCACACTGGACTACAACAATGCACCGAAGCTGCACAGTTTTAGTTGCAGATTAATGCCTTGACCCTGACCCTACACAGTGGCAGAAGTGACACATATGTCATGACAGTTAGAGTGAGTTTAATTTGTCATGTCTTATGAAATTGAAAAGAAATGAGTTCCCAAACAAAAGAATAAATCTAGTATTTTCTGCATGGACCAAAAGGTTTTGTTAGGCAACTACTGATTCTCTCTTGAAAACTCTTCCAAGACATGTATCCATTCTCTTGGCTTTCCTTTTCTGATTCATAGTAATTGGATTCTACTATAAAGGAGGTAAAAGTCTAACAGTTCATGTGCAAACATATGAACTTTTACTTCATTGGACTAGGAATAATAGAATATATTTCCTAGTAACTTCTCAAACCTCAAACTTGGAAGGAAGTGAAATGGTGTCCCTAAAACCACAGAAAACCTGGCCAAGGTAATATATAATATCTTAACAGTGCAAGTTTATCTTCTACTTCTTTGTGAAAGTTGCAGTTTAGGAGTATATTTCTTACCCAGTTGCATCTGGACAACTTTGTATAGACACTTCATCTGAGGAAAATAAAGCATGTATGTTTTTAAAAACAACATGATGAAACTAGAAGGAAATGAAATCAAATGAGAAAAGGGTCTAGGATTAAATTTATAAAAGAAAAATCCTACACAAACAGCACTAGTGTTAACAATAATTCAACATTGAATTTTACATTGTAAATCCTGACTGGAGAAGAGACATATGCTGTCCAGAATACAGATGTACTATTGACCTTGTGTGACAGTGTCAGACCTGCCTAAGCAATTTTGATTTTGCCTAGCGCTTGGCTCACAAAGAGGATAAAAACCTTAAAGTTATTACAGCTATGTAAATTTTATGTATCCAACCAATTTGGGAAATCAGTGGAAGTGAATCTGTGTAGAAAATTTAATGAGGTTGAACTAGGAAGGATCTGTGCCTCTATGGACTACTGGAATGCTTGCACACTGTTGAAACTTTACAAGAACAAAACAGGCAAAAAGACATGTGAAACTAGTCAAAAAGAAGAAAAACAAAATTATAGCAATAGTTTATGTAAAATTAAGAGACAGGGGTCCTCTGGAGAAATAAAACAAACTTAAAAATGAGACTTAGAGCATAGGACAAACAAATACAGATGAAGACATGGCTGAAGCACAGGCATGCTTAAGAAATAACTGTGTGTCCAGTGAACTGTGATTAAATTGTGCCTTGATCAATGTAGAATGCCTAAAAACAATGAAGAATGTTGTTCTCACTTCTTAAAATTCTCTGTATCTTTCAGATCCAAACCTGTTCCAATTCTTTAGGAAAGATAACAATTTGATTATAAAGCCTGAAGTCAGAATATAAAGCCTGAAGTCAGACTCAGACAGCTGTGGCAATTTACTATTATTTTAGAGGTACCATAGTTACTGTGTCAAAACCATAGCTCATTAATTTAATCACCTGCTCCTACAATACAGTACAATCCTGCAAAAAGAGAGGAATCAAACATAAGTTACTGAATATTCTTTTCCTCAGTCCTGAATTTCTGACATAGCCTATCTTCTTTCTTGTTTTTTACTGAATTCTACTTTTTGTTTGCTTTTTTTTGCTTTACTCCTAGATTGTCTTTCATCTGATCAGCTATGAAACTCTTAGGAATCTGTGACCCTCTGAACATTAATTAAACCTTCAGTACACAGAAACTCATCAGGACTAGTGTTAATGGTCAGAATTCAGCTGGCTCTTACGAATTTTATATGTCTCTTGTGATGAGGAATGATTGTTTGTATAGTATTCTGAGGAGAGAGCTATTCAAGTGCTTCAGAGTTGCCAATTATAATAATAATTTGAGAGTTCACCATTTGCCAATATTTCCTACCTAGTAAATTTATCATAAAAATATTTCTTTTTCATGATCAGCACTATCTAGATTGTTAGAAAATACGTGTCTTAAATATAATATGCAGTTGTCACATATTTTTACTTCCTTTTTTCAGTAATCACATTCTTTACTGAATTTTAAAACAAAATCCTGGCTAATACTGGAAGATGGGAGCAAGAGACGTTCATGAACAGTAGAGAGTGATAAGAAGGCTGACAGGTTTGCCTAATATATGCCCAGAAACACTAGCAGGTGGCACACAATTATGTCAGACACATGGAATTTTCTGAAAAATAAGAGTCTACCACTTAGCCAAACTACAGCAAAATTTATTTTTCTCCTTCAATTGAAAAACCTTCATGTTACCTCTCCATATACTTTCGTAATGGAAGGAGAAGCATTTATTGTTAGACATTCTATTAATAAGGTCAGGTAAATTACCTGCAAAGTTGGTCAGTCCTGAAGAAAGGCATTACACAGTGGAAAAATTATTTTATAGACAGAAATATTTTACACACACTTGCGCATGCTTATTTTGCATTTTATACGTAAAATATTATGTCATACAAGCCTTGCTAACACAGTATTACAATGAAAAGACAGTTAAGTCTTACCCATAGATTGTGGAGAAAACAGGAGGAGGTTCAATATATGTTCTACACAGATTAGGTACTTTTATTCCTATTTACTGCTATTACTTTTTAACATTTGCATCTATTACACATATAGGACCAGATGTCAAGACTACAGAATTTGTATCTGCCATACTCCGTGCAGTTTGCTGTTCAGGAATACCCATAAACACCAGAGATTTGAGACTTTCCCTTATGCCTATCAAAAAACTGTTGAGCAGTATTACACCACGCAAAATAAGTAAAGAAATGTTTGGTATTCAGTAGGTACACTGTAACACTGACACTATTTTTTTCTTTTAGTAATGAATTTGAAATTACTTCTTGTGTAGTTTCACTTTAAAGAATTAGTATTTGAAGATCCATTTTATTCCTTAAGCCGGGATGTTCATGTCTTTTTTTGAGGTTCTGCATTTTAGAATAAAATAGAATTACTTTTCTACTAATCCCCAATCCATTAATCCATTGCTCATGAAGCTGATTCAAATTTCTATAATGCATACTAGTGTAACCTTAGTGTAACAATATGGAACGTTTCCAATACCATTTTAACTTAAGAAAGCTATACTCTTCCATGAAGCAGTTAAAAAATACTGTATCTATCCTCTATTTCATACAAATTCTGAGAAAAATCCACAAGCCACATTGATGTCTTCACAAGCACCATAAATATTTTACCAGTTCTTATAAAAGAGTTGTATACATCATCTGCTAAACCACACAGTTTTCATTTGCAGAAGAAAGTAGTAACTTTTTTTTTTTTTTTTGAAAGGCTGGATGTTTTCTATCTAAAAATTTTATGAGGAAGATTTTTTTTCTATTTTTCAGCTGTCTAAAACCTTACACCTCAGATATGACACGTCTCAGAGACAAACTGTGACTGACTTTACATTAAGGCATAGTGGGGAAGCACACAAGCAGTTGTTGAGTGCAAAGAAGAGAAAAGTCACATTGCAAACATTGCACAGAGTGTGCAAAAGAACTCCCCAAATACATCCAACAGCAATTTGAGACTTGATCCTCAAATGTTCTGAAATACACTCTCTGTTACTGTAATAGTTTAGACCTTCCTTGTCTACGTTACTGCACTTCAGGGATACATGGATTTCCTGTACCCTGGTTTGCCCCAAGTCCCTTAATCCCAATTTCCAGATGTCTTCCTGTCTTTTCCTGAGAAATAAAACTACCCCATGCAGTTTATTAACAATATCTACATGAACCTCGCATTTAAGATCCTGCATTGTAGCTCCTGGCAGAGTCTCCCATCATCATTTCACTATTCGCCTTTCTGCATTTCTAACCTACACTTTTCTTCCTCATGAATGTAGGATCCACAACTCCTTCCTGCAAGCCAACACAGAGTTACATTTCACTAACTGATAAATTTGAGCTTTCTGAGAAGAGAAAATAAACTGTGCCTGTGGTGCAGCAGCCACACTTCATCCTCCTGGCTCAGGTCTGCCTGCATTGCAAAGGGGAAGTAGAAATGATGGACAGTAGGTCTTGTCCAGCCAACAATCACTGCAATGCAGAGAGAAGACAGACAGAAAAATGGTAGAAGACAGAAATAATGGAGAGAAAGAAAAGAGGCAAAAGGCCAGAAGGAATATTCCTGTACATTCCTGTCTTCTTTGTCTGTTTGCCATCTTTATGTAAGTCCACTACAGAGGGGCCTCCTGTCAGCTAAAGAAATGTTGCTTGAAGGCAGGAGTTTTCCAAAAGTCCTGACAAAATTCAGCTGTGGAGCAGCCCTGAATACCCAGCATATCCTGCAGCTTTTGTATCTTTTCCTTTTCCAGTGAATGAGACTTCATTGAGTCATCAGGCACACATACCTCCTTCCCAGCTGTCCATTGCCATGCACCACCAGGGCACCTGGTGCTCAATGCCACACTTAGGGCACATCCTCCCTGGCTACTGTGACATGCCAAAGACTTTCCCCACTCTTTTCTGGACCTGGCGCAGGACGCAAACAAATGGGGAGAGACATCAGGTTTGTCCACCTATGATTCCAAAGTAGAAAAGAAACACAATGCTGTTCTGGGAATGAGGTCTTTTGCACTGGAGGAATTCCAAATAGATATGGAATGAATGGGTATTTTACATGAAGTGTGAGATTTGACTGGTTTCACTAGCATATCCCTGAAATACAGCCAAAAGCAGAATGACTTTCCATGTAAGAAGCTGAAGGATAAATTCTGTAACTGACAGGGTCCTGCAGAACTCTATCCAGAGCTAACCCTGGCATAGAAGTACATCTAAATAACACCCTTATAGGGAACCAAAATCAAGCAGTCCAAGAGCTTAAGGGATTAAAGACTTATTCTGGAGGTTGGAGTTATTCCTGGCACAGTCACCAGCCCCAATTCACCTTTCAACATCTCAGCTTTATCTTAAATAGTGGCAATAGCCAACGCTTAACAGTGGGCCGCAAAACTCAGCTTTCATCCTTTTTTTTTCTCTTTCTCCTTTTTCTGTTGGTTTTTTCAGGGGTCTTTTTTTAGTGAACAGCCCCAGCCCTGCCACAAAGAAGACTGCATTTCTACCTGATGTTCCCTGTTACTAATAAAAACATAATTGAAAAAGAGACCTCTTCATCCTATTCTTAAAATTTTTCAGAAGTAAAATGTATTCCTTCTCCTAGAAATCCAAAACTTCAGAAGCACTAATTCAATAAATATCAAATCTGAGGTAAGCTCTCGGGTGAATCTCTCTGTTAAAAATATCAACAGAGCACTTCATTTCAATTTATCTACTCTGGCCCCAAAAGATGCCAAACACAAGGCCATCACTAAGCCATCCCTGATCTGCTTGCTGTTAAGTCCATGGAGAGACATGGCAGGAACACATATGCTCTATCTTCTGTTTCACAGCTCTGGGGAAGCTTGAAGGTAGGACAAGGAGCCAGACCACAGAAGCAGCTGCTTCCCAGCAGAACAATTCCAACATGAATAGTCTTTCCCAGAAAGAAAGAGGAGTGGAGAAGGGCAAAAAGTCAAAAGAGAATTTCCCCTGCGCTGTAAGTTTCTCTCCATGGAGTGGTATACAAGTACAGAGCCTACAGACACAACTCACAGAATCTAGCAAGTTTGCTCTATACAAAAAGCCACAGTCTTTTTAAAATTTAATGACAATCTGACATTGGTATGAAAACTAGGTGTCTTTCAGGTTTTACGGAAGTTTTTGTCTGCAAATTGATCTTTCATAGTCTTGCTGAATTGTGATTCACATTTACTTTAGTAAACATTCAAAAAATGGTTGCATTTACAAGTTATTGTATTTTCTTGGTATTTCAAACATCTATTATTTAAGGCATTTTATTAATTTTTTCAGATGCACAAACAATGTACACAGCCTTTTAAGACATATAAGCCCTCTGAAATTTGTGCTTCTATATAAATATGCTCGTAGATATTTAAATAGCACCATCATAAATTTATTTTCTCTTATGTTGCATGTGTCATGAACACTTGCCTACATGAACAACAAGAATGCCAAAAAATCCCCTAAGTCTGGCCAGAATTGCAGTATTTGTACTTGAATTAAAATGAATTCCATGTGTAAGCTAAAGTAGCACTCCATCAATAAAACATTTCAGCCGCTGTCTGTGGTATGGCATTGAGGCATCTCTTTTCAGCTTTATCTGACACTAGGGAGTTCTTCCTTTATGTAGCTAAGAATCAACACAGAACTATTTTAAGTGTATCTTCAAATACTTTAATTAATATCAAATTTAGAGAACTATTTGAAGACTTGGGTGTGCATGAATACATGAGCAAGTATACATCTGAAATTTCACAACGAAACTTTTTCATGTTGTAGAATTTTGTATTATAAACTTCTTAACAGGTACTCACAATTTGATCAAAAATGCTCCTCTTTCTTTTTCTACTTCTAAATAATTATGTAGTTTTCCTTGACAGCTGGAACAAAATACACCAATTTCTAAAATAAAGGTGCATTAAAAATATGTTTTCCTATTTGCCATTCTCGGTCTTCCCTCAGAACGGTTTCACACAAATATAGATAAGAATTTCAACACTGAGTAAAGTCCAATACTAAAATCTAAACATGACTATATGAAGGATCTAGAGAGGAAAGGAAGTTTGAGACTTATGTAACCAGGAGAGAAGAGCCTTGTCAGTAAAGAGGGTGGTACATAAATGGGTCAATGGAAAGATTACTGTGAGTTCATCAACAGCAATTAATTTCAAATATCCTCTCTAGGAGGACCATGAGTCTTTACTAAAAAGTAGAAGAGTTGCTTCTCTGAGCTCTCAGAAAAATACAAAGAGGTGCTTCATAACACAGGCCAAAGCAAGCTATTAGCAAACTGAAAGATTTGAAAATATCTTCAACTTAATTACATGTAAATAGGAAGAATCATGTAAAATATATACATTGTGTGTTCAGCATTAGGAAGAGCTGAGCAAGATACATGCTCAATGTTACAGCAGATTACATTTGCAAAGGGTTATTTTACCATAGCCAAAATCACAAAAATATAGAGGTCCAACCTAGAAAAGGTACTTGTAGAGAGACTTGTATTATCCATTTATTTCTGTGTCTCTTTAGCTACAGCATACATGAACTGAGAACATGCAGTGTAAGTACTTTGAATATAGTTTAAAAGGGTGTGTTACTCGGCTACAATGGTTAAAGGACTGGGAGGAGCCAAAGCTCTACTTATTCCTCACAATTATTTAAGCATAGGATCATAGGATCATAGAATCATTAAGGTTGGAAGAGACCTTCAAGATCATCGAGTCCAACCTCTGATTGAACACCATCAAGTCAGCTAAACCATAGCACTTAAGTGCCACATCCATCATTTCCTGAATACTTCCAGAGATGGTGACTTCACCACTTCCCTGGGCAGCCCCTTCCAATGCTTAACAACTCTTCCAGTGGAGAAATTCTTCCTGATGTCCAGCCTGAACCTCCCCTGGCACAGCTTGATGCTAGGTTCTGTCATCCTGTCTAGTTGCCTGGGAGAAATGACCAACCCCCACCTGGCTACAACCTCCTTCCATGCAGTTGTAGAAAGTGATAAAGTGCCCTCTGAGCTTCCTTTTCTCCAGGCTAAACAACCCCACCTCCCTCAGCTCCTCCTCATAAGACTTACTTTTTCAGCTATACAAAATGCCAGCACCATCATTTTATCAGTCGGATGTGTGTGCTCTGTACTCAAAAAAATAAACAAGCCAGAGCTTTTATTAGTAACTTAACAGAACATAAATTCCAGTACAAACTTGTAAAGGAATTTCTCCTGAGGGAAAAACATAATTAGAGTTTTCCAGAATAGTAGAGGGTTGTTGGGGTTTTGATGTGTTTCAGACATATTCAGAATTTTAACTATCTATATTTATGGGTTCCAAAAGATTTTCAACAAGTCTGTGTAAAAACCCTTTTTTTTCATTTGTTTTAGAGGATGCCTGTTTATCATACATTTTCGTGTCCACTAAAGCATCTATCCAGACACAAGACCATGTTAGAATTACTTCAGTCATGCATTAATCATAGTTGATGAAAGACTTTAGGCAACTATTCAGTTTTAATAAAAACTCTTGAAAGTTATTATCCACATAAAGAAATATCTTGGAAAGTTTTACACAAAAACCAAAACAGAAACCCAATAATTAATAAAGAGATTATACCATCTTAGGTTTTAAATAACATTGAACAGATGGTTTAATCTAAAGGTCTATATGAGCCAAAAATAGCAGATTTAAAAAAGTGCATGATAGAAAAGTCCACAGTTCCAGGATTTGAACATATGCATAGCAGGGCTATTCTAAAATATATGGAAGGTGGAAAGGATGCGGAGCTCTATCCTCAACTGTATCTTTTTTATTTTTTATATAATTCATCAGTGCTTCTCCATTACCTTTACATATTTTGCAAGTTTCTGAATCCCCCAGTATTCTGGTGACAAATCAGTGGTTCCTTCCTGGCGACGTACAGGCTGCTCATCCTCCTCATTCTCTGAGGAACTTTCGCTAACATCTTCAAAAGTGACTGATGCTTTACTAAAAATAAATACACAGGTACAAGCTAATATGGACAAACACATTTCAAACAGGTATCACAACACTGCCTAACCAAAGAATTAGAAAAATACAACTGACATTACTAAAGAGTAAGTATGGTGATAATTACTGTAGATAGCAAAACCAAAAATTTTTAAAAATGAAGGAAAAAAATAAGTAACCCGTACCTTTTTGAAGCTCGTAGACTTCTAACAGATTTAGAAGAACTGCCCCTGGCTTTCTTTTTTATTTTCACAGATACAGAACTACTTCTCCCTTCCTCTTCAGAATCTTTTTTTGAAGTCTTGTCCTGAGATTTGGGTTTAAAAAAAAAAAAAACCAAACAAACCAGAAATAATTTTTTTCCAGAATATTCTTCAGCAGATTGTGATTCAGAGAACTCCTGATTATCCATGCATTAACAGTTTTGGTTGGATTCTTCCTCAAGGAATATGTCTGGTTGCTTTTTGAACTCACATAAACAAATGAATTTACTATCCTCTGGCAAAGACTGAGTGCTTAGCTATGTACTGTATGATCTCACTGGACAGCAGCCAGCAAGAAAGGGACCTGGGAGTACTGACTGACAGCAAGATGAACATGACCCAGCAGTGGGCCCAGGTGGCCAAGAAAGCCAACGGCATCCTGGCCTGTATCAGGAATAGTGTGGCCAGCAGGACCAGGGCAGTGACTCTTCCTCTGTACTCGGCACTGGTTAGGATGCACCTTGAGTGCTATGTCCAGTTCTGGGCCCCTCAGTTTAAGTGGGATGTTGAGATGCTTGAACAGGTCCAGAGAAGGGCAACAAGGATGCTGAAGGGACTGGAACACAAGCCCTGTGAAGAGCAGCTGAGGGAGCTGGGGTTGTTTAGCCTGGAGAAGAGGAGGCTCAGGGGAGACCTTATCACTCCCTAAAATTACCTGAGAGGACGTTGTAGCCACGTGGAGGTCAGTCTCTTCTCTCAGGCAACTACTGACAGGACAAGAGGGCACATTCTTAAACTGCACCAGGGGAGGTTTAGGTTGGACATCATGAGGAAGTCCTTTACAGAGTGATTGGGCATTGGAATGGGCTGCCCAGGGAGGTGGCGGAGTCACTGTTCCTGGAGGTTTTTAAGAAGAGCCTGGATGTGGCACTTTGTGCCATGGTCTAGTTGACAAGGTGGTGTTGGGTCAAAGGTTGGACGCGATGATCTCAGAGGTCTTCTCCAACCTAGCTGATTCTGTGATTTTCATTTAATGCCCTTTATTCTTGTCCTAGAACAGTGACTATCTGTTCCCTATTTGCCTTCCCCAGTCATGATTTTCTGTATCTTTCTTCTCCAAGCAGAAGAGTTCTAGTCTGCCTAGTTCTTCCACACACTGAGATGTTCCATAGCTTTGATCATTCTGAATACAATACATCTTGCTTTCCTTATATTCCAAAAGACTCCTAGGCCTAGCTGGCCACTATCACTGGTGCTTTTTTGTCCCTAACTCACAATGTTGAGAAAGCGAAACCTCTTTTCAAGCCTAAACTGGTCACCCTATCACAGTCAAAACAATAAAAGAGAATATTACTCGTGGTTACAGCCAATTTCACTACACCTAGACTTTAACAAATGACTGTGGAAAAAGATTAGCTCTTGCCCTGGGAAATCATTTTTTTAACTGATGATTATAGGTTAAATCCTAAACATCTTAAAATACTTCTTACAATGTCAAATTGGCAGACTTGAGAAGATCCTGACTACTTTTTGTAGGACAGAAATGAAAGGATTCTCTTCAATATGCTTCTTCCTCCATTAACACAAAATCAGGAAACATGAAATCAAAATAGAGTTCTGATTTCAGAAGACAAATCTAACAATATCCAATATGTGTATATTCTGTTTTGGGTGTTCAAACTTTGAGATAATCTCATAGTGAATTCTGTTGCTAAGCAGAGCTAGAAAAGTGGTTCATTTAATATGAAATCATTAAAAATTGGCAGTAGTAAGAGTCGTTCTGATTTTCCATCATGGATCTCTTTTGCCTCCCTCAGAAAGTGTGGTTTAGATTTTTTACTCTGCTTCTAAAGGTATTTTACTCCAAAAATATGGTGATAACACAGTCCTGGAAGTTCAGTACTGCAGACGACTGCAAGACATTTCCTTGCCTTGCTGGAAATGACAAAACAACATCAAAGTTGTTGAATGGCATAAAAAACCTGAGAACCCTCTTCTTCTAAATTAACATGTAGTAAGTTTTGTTTCATTTCTCTTAAGACAATAATGCAAACCTATAACCTGCAGTCCAATCATTAGCACAGTTTAGAGAGATGTCTAGCAAAGTTCAATTATAAAGATTACTTATCTGTGGGAAGTAGAAAGCCCAGTATTCTTCCACTGCATAGTTGGCTGCAACTTCTTGCCAGTGGATTTTCTGCTTGCTGCTGAACTTTTCCCTTTCACACACACATGCTTATCTGTAGAAACACTAAGGCTCTGGGACTGGCCAGAAACCTCAGCATCAGCACCATCCACATACTGATAATTCTTCTCGTGTGCTGATTCTTTAAAAAAGCTATATTCCTAATAAAAGGAGATGTGGTTTGTCAGTCATATTACTATATGAATAATGCACATTAAAAAAATAAATTATAAGCACAATTCCAGGATTCTGTATTAAAAATTGTATGCATTAAAGGTATAATTATATTCTAAGTACAAAATTATATTGTCTTTAAAAGAACAAAACCTTAATTTGGAAAGTAGAATATTCCATGTGCAAATTAAAGTTTTTTTAAATAAATGAAGCAACTAAATCTGGAACTTCCTGAACATACTTGACAATTTGGTGTTGTTCAATTTCTAACAAGTCAAATAATTTGTGACACGATCACTTTTATAGAACTTAATTCCAAATGAGTTTTAAGATCTAGAATTGCAAAGTCAGTCATTCTGCTTTTAGTGGATTACATAAAAACTATTTCCTTGCACAAAGGATTTACAAAAAATTCCCCCCCGAAAAAAGCAATGAATATAAACTGCTAGATTTCAGTTCCAAGTAATTTAATTTGATATAGTTCATAATTAATATAAACACATTCCATTTCTTTTTTTTCATCTTCTGTCTCTCAGGACAAAACATTGCAGAGTGAGTGACACACAAGAGTGGAGCTGAGTGGCACCTACCAATCCCTCAGCTGTCTGTGTCCAGTACCATGGCTGATCAAAAATACACAGAACAGAAAGGACTCTTGTCAACTCTTACTCCCTATTGGAACATATTCAATTTTTACAGGAAAGTCAGCATATGATTGCTACTTATTATTGTTGCAGCTGTCACTACCAGATAGGTGAAGACATTCCTGTATGTCTCTGACTCAGGGCAGTTTTAAGGGCAATGCCACAGTAGGGTCTGTTTTGAACCAGCCCCTGATGTGAATCAGCTGTTCCAGGGCAGCCCACCCAACTGTCTGCTCCTCATTAACTCCTGCTAATTTTGAAAATATTCTCCAGAAAAGACAATTCAGCACATGATAAACTGGATAAATCACAGAGGCCTAGTGTGCTGTAGCTTGTCCTGCTCAGTGTGCATTAGAAAGTATGTTTGCTACGGCACTACAGGACAACACAGCAATTCTGAACATTGGCTTAAACAAGGCCAGGCAGATATTATAGAAGTGAATTAGTTTTACATAAGGAGCTTTTTGAAGCTCTCCTCTCCTCAAAAAATTAATTAAAACTATTTCCAGTCATATTTTACTTCATGTAGGCAAACTTGGAAATACAGCTTTTCTCTGCTTTTGAGTTCTAGAGCTGAGAAGGTTTTCCTTCAGGTACAAATGCTCTGCAGCTCTACAGTATTAACTTGTCTAAATTCTAGTTTTACAAATCAGAATGTACTTAATCAGCTCTCCAGCAAGGCAAGATGATGATATTCCTAAACCACTAAAAAAAAGATATAATGTGTACTCTTCTCTATAAACTCATTTACACAGCCACAAAATAAAGTGTATGATTTATATGATACTTGAAGGAAAACAGGGTAAATTCTATTTATTTACTCTTTTTTAACTAGTGTATGCTTTTTTGAAGAGTCACAATATCTCTATAAGGGCAGAAAATCAGTAAAGATATCTCTATTATTAAGAGCAACACTAACATTTAGAATTAGAACAGTAAAAATCACTAAAATATTGCCATCTTTTACCTTTAATGACATCAAATGAAAACAAATTACTGAAAATAAACCAGTAATAATGTCTAAAAACATCGGTATGTTGTCCCATTTATGAAGTGCAAACCAGTATGTAGGTATAACATGAAAAGAATACTTGCCTATGAGATAAATGAAAATTGTTTGAACTTACTGCCATTTCAAACAGAACAACTCACAAATTCAATTCCACTACTATTAATGCAAGGCTCTATATTTATGTCTACAATTTGGAATGCTCTTTCAGAACTGTCAAATATCTGTATCTCAAAAATCAGCGCTACATCACAGAAAATCACAACAAAAGGATAAGAAAATTTCCTTGTTAATTAAATTCCACCTCACAATAATTAAAATTGCATATAAATAACCACAATAAAATTTTTGACAGGTTTTGGCCTGTAATGAATTTTAGCACCAAGTTATTAATCTGTTATAATCACACAAGAAAGGTATAAAAAAAAGAGTTTTTATTAGGAACAATGAAACAACTAAAGCTGTAGTGGGAGTGTGTGATTTTAGCTAATACAGAGCTCTAAATTAAAGCCAAAACATTGCATTTTACAGTGGCCAAAGCAAGACATAGTGGGTGTGCTGGATGCTTAACTCTCAGCTCTGATATTTAAATCAAGCAGTTCTCATAAAAAGAAGTTTAGCTATTATTTATATTTAGGTTACAAGGAATGAAGATAAAAATTTAAGTGGTTTTGATCACAGAAAAATATTGTCATAAAAAGTTGACCTTTTCCAAAAGGACGTCATATTTTCCTGCTTTAACATTCCCAGTGCTCCATAAAGAACAATACCAGAAGACAAGCAAAACACTGGATGCAAAATTAGAGCTGACCTCACATGTAATTCAAACTCCATCATAAGGTATGATAGGACAATACACGAAATTATGTATCATTTGCTATTTGCAAAAGAAACATATTTAGCAGAAACTGAAACAAATGCAAAGAAAAAAATACATTTCAGTCTTCAACATTCTTCATTTAATCATAATCTTGAAAAAGAACATAAATGTTCAGCCAGGTTTATAACGTAGTTCCTACGAATGTACACTTGTACAAAGCACAAGATTCACCCAGTGTCAGTAAATACATACCTGTTTAGCCATATTGTCTACAAATCTAGGTGATCTCTCTCTTAAGACTGTGACTATATCTTTATATAAATCACTTTTTCTTTCATAGTCAATGTCTTTTCCCTCTGGCTGACCCTTAAAAAAAGAATATATTTCAAAATTATTAACAGTTTTGCCTTGCACAGGTAATTTAATCTGCATCATAAAACAGTGCTAAAGAGCACAAAGGTCACACTGTAATGAATAAGACCCAGAAGTCTCATGCTCAGCAGAGTCTATCAAACTTCAACAATGCTTTGTAAAGATGTGTGGATCATCTCCATCGATCCCAATAGATGACAGGATCTTACACAGAATTTTGCAGGCAATTACTATCAGTTAATTGTACTGTGTGTAATTCCATTGAAAAAAATGTATGGCTTATGGCAAACAACCAACTAAATATGAGCTTCCAGTGCAGTATGGCAGATGTCTAAAAGGATCAGAAAATAATTTGACCCAACTGCCTAAGCTTTACAAGTTTCATCCATTAAAGTGTGCCAAGTGAAGATTTTTAACTCTTAGAAAATCAATTGGTGGAGTTAGGCCTGATGGACAGCAATATGTCTTGAAAAAGAATGTAAGAGCTCTGGTCACTGCTTAACACACATAAGGGACTAATATGCCTAAATAAAACCGATCTGAATAGAAAAATGTAACCAAAATTTAAATAAATAAATAAAAAGGCGATAAATGATTTCCAAAAAGCTTCCACTGAAAGGAGGAAGAACTGCTTTCATTTATAAAAAGACAAAAGCAAGTTCCCTTAGCCACACACAGTAATATCACACTACAGATCACTAAAGAGGCATGGAGTCCCACAGTACCTTTAGACAGGAATGCTGTGAAGAACTGCTGGAGCACATTTAAAGAACAATCAAACTCAGTTAGCAAAGAGTGCAGAATACACTCCTATAAAACTTACAGAAAAAGCACTCAAAACATACGGGAAAACTAACATACATTTATTACTGTGGCTTCTCCTCCTGTACCAAAACACAAGCTCTGCAGGTCTTACAGCCTCAGTACCACTACCCTAAACATGACTGAATCTTGATTTTAGCACATAAAAATATTCATTACTGCATGGTATCTTTCATTGTTACTTACTCCATTTAAAAACACTCCTGCTGTGCTGCAAGTGATATACAAAGGATCAGTGTCATGTGGTTTGATGACTAAATAACAAATTTCTCCATGCACTTGTCTCCAGGGAGGAGCTCGGCATCCATTAGAGAACACATAATCTGTAACCAATTAGCATTAGTGTTTTTATCCAGTTTAAAAGTATTTTTTAATAGTTATGCTTGATGATTAATGTAGCACACAAACAAATCAAATTCCCAAAACAATTCCTTACTCTTAAGAATTCATACTGTTAGGTATTAATCATGCAAAACTCTGTGAGCCTTGGCCCAATCCAACAAAGAACCCTAACTGTGCTTAGCAATTTTTAGGATCAGGGAGTCAGTTCAATTCCTCTATTTCCTCTGAAGACTTTCACATAATTGGGAGATTATTTCTCTATGCAAAGGCTGAAGAACACCACTGCATGTCTGAAAATACTTTTTATTTTACTTTATAACTTTATGGTAGAAATGAACACTTTAAGTGTATTACTGAAACTAATACAAAAAATTTCACACAAAAACCAAGCACTTGAATGAAAGTCTATGGAAACGTGAGATATGATCAGATCTGAACCTGATGTATATTCCAGTGATTCCAGTACTGTATCTTCTCCTTGCCCAGAGAATTTCTTGAGAAGATTCACTTCATTATTTACAGCAGCTGGATTTAGTCTTACATCTCTGCAATTAACAGAAAATGATCTAATATGTATTCATCAAAAGGATGTTACTCAGAGAAATGAAGACAGTATTGCATGATTTTTTTCCTTTTACATTGAGTCTCAATAGTAGCAACAAAAATATAAAAATAGGTCATCTTCCAGGTTTTCTTAAATTTACCTATAGTGAAATTTTAGTTCCATATCTAACACAAAGTCCTTGTAACTATGAAACAGACTCAATGTAATACTTAATATAGTTCCATGAAGAAATAAGCAGTTCTTTGAAAATATTTAACTGTACTTTGTTGTTTGTACAAATGACTTCAATTTGCTAACAACATGCAGAACATATGCAATAAAAAAACCCACACTTGGTGGGCATACACTTGCATACCCACACCTACAGAAAAATCTTCATAAAAAAATGTTTTTTCAATAACTTAGTGAACAGTGAAAGTTATTTCAATACATTTCTTTATATCACACCAGAAACACATGCTGTAGGTTTAAACCAATCTGATTTAACAATAAAACAAAAAAATGCACTGGCTGAGATGCTTAGCTTCCATTTGAAATACACTTACTGTGAAATCTGTTTCAAAGAACTATTAAGCAGCTGCAAATCCAGCTGATGAAGAAGAAGAATGATTTTCATTTTTATCTCCATCTCAGGGTCATGACTACTTTTCACTTTGTCAAATAAACGCAAGATGGACGTGTCTTCTCCTTCAACAGTCCCATATTCAGGGCCAAGAATCTTCACTACAGGATCTCTGTTAGCTGTAAACGTGAAACAGAATCATGTCATGTGCTACTATGTTTAAAATGATTAGGTAAGACAAACACTTTTTACTTCAATTGTTGCATGAGTGTGATGCTATTGATTTACAAAAAGAACTTTATATTGTGAACAGTTATTCATCAAACATTACTGTGTGATTAATTCTTTCATATACCTTTATCTCAATTTTAAACGTATTTTGAAGGATACGACAACATTATGAACAGAAATAATTTTTTCTTAACAAATCAATTGCTTTTCACAGCAAAGATTAAGATTCATTCAACCAATGGGTGAATATTAAATAGCTCCCTTTATCAACAGTCCCCTCTCCCAAAAATATGCTTGGCTGATTCCCAAAACAGGAAATCAATGGGCTTAACTCACTGAAAATTGATCATTTTAGAAATATGATTTAGTGTTAAAGAGTCTCTTTAAGCTTTCTTAGCAGCATTCCCAATGGCCCCATTACTTCCTCAGCTATGCCAGCTGTTCTTCTTGGTAAACAGTGACATAACTGCCTGTCAATGTGTTTTACAAAACCATTTTGCTCTGTTCCTGCCAATGAAGTCCCATGCATCTATGAATGGCTCTACATGATACACTGGACACATTCTTCTTCCCTGTTATTCATGGTTGATAAATGCCAGTGACAGGACTCTGGGTTAGATGGATCTGAAGCTTGATCCAGCATGAGAATTTGTATTTTAGTACTGTGGACACCATCTACTAATATTACAAAAGAATATCACTGATCTCTTCTACCTCCAGGTAGGAGAAGGGGATCCAGTGTAGCATCTCAAGTCTTCTTGTCAGTTTGAAAATCTAGGACTTGAAGATGACACAGTACTCGTACCTATATTTTAAAGCGATTGTGAGAAGGAATCTGGAGTGCTCATTGTGAATCTTGTGAGGTAAGAATATCTTAAGCATGTGATTTTTCTTTGGCTATTTTTTAAGGATAAAAAATATTAAGGATATTATTTTAAAGGAATATTAAACTACATGCATAGGAAAAACTGTTATTAGCCTCAAAGATGACATTTTTTTCAGAAATTTAAGCCTACTGTCACAGCTGGGATATTGTTCAGTATACATGATTTTTGTTATAAGATTCAACAATTTTATTTTAACTTTATTCCAGATTTCTCTGTTAATAATGTCTGTGTACATAAAACAAGAAATAGAAACTTCACTAAATTCCGCATCAGCACCTTTAGCCACCTACATGAATGAACACCTTCTCACACACTTAAAAAGAAGGCATATATTTCTCTCTGCACATTTCATAAACATAGATTGCAGAAGACATTGTAAGAGTCAGGAAAGATTAAAAAAAAAAAAAAGAAGAAGAAGAGGAAGAAAGGAAACCTTCAAGGCATGCTTGTGCTTCCTTTAACTTTTTTTCCATAGCCATTTTTAGTAAACCGGACAGCTGGTCAAAACTGCGAACTCTGAGAGTTGATGCCGAGAGGAGAAGCAATGGTTGGCCATCTCTGCTTGTGGCTTCAGACTGAACAGTCCCTTCCCTAGAAAAATTAAGTTGCATCTTTTTAAAATAAGAACTTTGAGAAGAATATGGAATATTATTCAAGCTTTATGTGATAAAGCATATGCAATTTCTTTAAACTGTATTTTGGAAAACTTCCAAGATAAACCAATTGATTCACTGGCAGGTGCAAAGGCCCAAAGAAAGCTGTGACCCCATGGGAAGCCTGTACTGGAACAGGCTCCTGGCAGGACCTGTGGGCCCATGGAGAAAGAAGTCCATGCTGGAGCAGGTTTGCTGCCAGGGCTTGCGACCCTGTGGGAGACCCACACTGGAGGCTGCTCCTGAAGGACTGCACCCCAAGGAAAGGACCCATACTGGAGCACGTTGTGAAGACCTGCAGCCTGTGGGAAGGACTAGCTTTGGATTAGTTTGTGAAGGACTGTCCTCTGGGAGGGATCCCTCCCTGCTGGAGGCAGGAGATGAGTGTGATGAGGAAGAAGCATCAGAGAAAAACGTGTAACGAACTGACCAGAACCCTTATTCCCCTGTGCCACCCGGGAGTGTGGAGGCAGAGAAAAAAATCATTAGTGAAGTTGAGCTTGACAAGAGGTGGGTGTGGGACGATGGTGGAAGGTTTTAAGATTTGGTTTTCTTTCTCATGACTTGAGATTTGGTTTTCTTACTCTGACTGGCAGTGTATTTGATTTCCACGAGTCAATCCGTTTGCCCACGACAGTAACTAATGAGTGACTCTCCCTGTCCTTATCTCGACCCATGAGCCTCCTGCTGTTTTTCTCCCCTGTTTCGTGTAGGAGGGGGAGTGATAGAACAGCTTGGTGGGCACCTGGCAACCAACTGAGGTCAACCCACCACACAGGAGCCACTAATACAAACAGAATCACGGTTAATCACTGTTACACTGTTACGTGTTGCGAAAGGTCTTGGGATAGTCAGTTCAAGTTCTATAAATCACCAACTTTTCAGGTCTCCATCGCAAACAAGATAGAACAGTCTTAAACTCTCAAAAAGAAATACTGCAAATTTTAGCTCAATATTTCCAATATCAATAAAAATCCCACTCATTTCAGCCTGTCAAATACACTAAGGCTTACTTTATGCTAAGTGAGCACAATTTTGCCTCACAGTCCAGTTGCAAACACACTGCAATTCACACTTACTTGATCTCATAACCCTCTCCAAACACTGAAGAGTCCAACTGCGTTTTCCACTCAAGGGGTTCTCTGAAGACAAACGCTGCTTCCTCAGGATGCTTAGCGCTGAATTCCTCTGCAAACTTGATAATCTGATTTAAAAGGGACTCGTTCAGAGGGGTGATTTCGAGGGTGCCGGTGCCGGATCCAGCCGCCGTCCACTGCGCCGCCCTCGCCAGCGCCGCTCCCATGGCCTCGGGCTCTGCCACTGCGGTCCGTCTTGGCCAGGAGACACCGCCACTGAACGGACAAACGGAGTTCCCAAGTGGGAAATGCTGCTATAACTCGAAACAAACGTATCTAGGAATTACTAGATTCTTTTAACTCGTTTAAACCCTCCAAAAGTGGGGTTTCAAACAAATAGGGAAGTCAGGTGCAAACACAGTTTATTTCACCTTAATTAATTCCGGGTGCTACAGAAATGCCGGGAGCCGGCCGCAGATCCCCCCTCCCACTAAAAATCCCCTGTGCAGAAGGACACACACACACAACCCGCAGGCACGACCCCCCTGAACGG